>OLKM01006156.1:0-14988 GCA_900291075.1 Melanogrammus aeglefinus | reverse complement strand
CTGTTTTGGTTTGGTGGTGGTCGTCGCGGCTGAATGATCGTTGTGGGTTTCCCCTGCGCTCGAGTGGCGGAGGAGTCTGTTCGCGCTGGCGGCAGTATTTCCTCCTTTGTGTGAGGTCGGATAGAGGTTGAATGATGGAGGCGCGTCTTGGCGTTACGTCATACGGTGAGGCTGAAGGGATTCGCACCGTCGCCGGTGCAGTCCAGGTCCGGGTTCTATATCTCGGGTGACATTGAGCGTTAAAAATCCCTACACTCTCTACGCTCTCTGTCCCTTGGCCTGATTTATTGAATTGATTTTATCCTGCCTCTCTTCCCACAAATAAAATGCACACCAAAAAGGTTTGGAAAACTTTTCTTTCAGATTTCAATAAACTGATCTTGTTTAAGTAGTTCAAATGTTTTTAAGCGTAAAACTCCCCATTACAGGAAAAACCCAGTCTATTCAGCATTTAAAACCCCAGAGGCCGCTTCACCTGCTTCTACAGCATTAACCTGGCGCGGGCCGTTGTCTCAGTTCTCCCGATTTGTTTACCCCATGTTTAAGTCCGCACACACTATTAATTTATTATTTACTTTTTATCAAAATATCACCGTAACCCTCCTTGTCACTTCACATATACATATTAATTTATTTAACACCGAAATGTATTGTCTATCTTATTACTTTCATTCTATATATATGACCATTAATAGCGCTTAACGGGTTTCCCTTTGCCGTTTTGACAGAGTTCCTATGCCCTTGTGTACATATGACAATAGTTTACCTAACTGTATATCTAGGGAACCGGAGTACCTACCGTCCAATAACAGAGCACTTGAACGCGGGGGGGCCCTTATCGTTTTCAAAATTATTTACGTTTTTCCAGTTTTTTACCTAGGATCGTAATATGCCGTCTGAATACTGCAAATGCGATTTGGACATTAGCTAAAACAGTATGGTCATGCTCACCTGCTCGAATCCTATATGCCTATGAATACCGATTTGAGAACCGCTATGCTATCAGTCAGCACCCTGTCCTTTGACCATTAGCTTGTCTTTACATCCTGGAGGCCATGTAGAGCTCTGACCCAGTAGCTTAGATACCTGTATGATGGAGCAATATTATCAAGCAGTGATCTTCTCACTTCTAAAATACCAGAACAGACCATTATATCTCTGCAATCATACTTTGTATCTACTGAAAGTTACCTTTAGTTTATAAGTCTAATTTGCCATTATACTTTACATGAGATAATCTCAAGTCAATTAGTCAATGACCGCTTGTTGCTACGATCAAGCTAACATATTGATTGCTGTTGTAAAAGAAATACAACACATGTCAAACGTTGATGTGCTTGGAGCTGCATTGTAACACGGACAGTCGTATCCGTGAGAGGCTGTCAGATATGGAGTATACTTTCATTCCTATCCCCAAGGCCGCACGCAGAGTCTAATGTAGGATCAACGTGCGGGGGCAGTATCCACTTCCGGTTGAGCTCTGTACGCTGCGTCGACGAACATTCTCATGAACAATCTTTAGAACTTTTGTAAAAAAATTCAGTGTGTTTCCCAAAACTCCCCTTAAAGGAACAATGCGGTGTAAAAATGGATCTTGGGATACCGTTTGGTTGTGATAACGAGTTGGAATGTTTCGTTTTGGAAGCAAAAAAACGCGTACCATCGACGCATTCCATGTTTGGGTTGTTTTAGCCGATTGTACCAAAACGCTATAAACTTGGAACGATGGGGGCATGTTAGCCTGGCTCCGCCCACCTAAGTACTTGCGGTTGACTTTTAATTTTCCTTGCAGTGCAGTATGATCTGGTCGCAGTATGTTAGCGGAGTTTTCTCCGTCTGAATTTTCTGCGTCCAATCAGCGAACAGATGGAGTGGCTGAGATCAATAATGTTAAAGTCAGCTCTCGTTGACGGACATCTTCACGCACGGTGATTGGTTTGATAACAGCCTGCGCGCAACGTGATTCGCGGCCCAACGTTAGCGATTGGTTATGGCAGATCCAGAGTGGCACTGGGCAGATCCAATAGTCTTAAACTTCAACAGACACCCGACTTCAAGTGATTTAACGTTTGTCAATTGAGTAGCTCTCTGTACAATGAAGTTCTGGTAGGACCAGGCTAGGCAATTGTTAAGGTAAAAACTAAATCGCTATTTTAAAACACATAAAAGGCTAAAAGTAGCCTGACACTTCTTTGGTAGTATAATAAGGGTCGGGTTTGAACATATAAAACAAGGCATTGATAACTTGGTAAGTGTTTACTGACAGACATTTTGTTTCTTAAAAGGACATGTTTGTTATGTGGAACACAGGAACGCAGAGACTTTATCGGGTAGGCCGGCGGGTAGTCAGACAGGCAGGGGTCCGGTAACAGGCAGGCAGGCAGTCAGACAGTCAGGGGCTCGATGACAGGCGGGTAGTCAGGCAGGCTGGGGTCCGGTAACAGGCAGGCAGTCAGGCAGGCATGGACTCGACGACAGGCGGGTAGTCAGGCAGGCAGGGGTTCGGTGGCTGTGCGCCGGACTAGAGAGAAGGAGAATGCCGAGGTCAGCTAGAGACAGTATCAGCTGGTAAGGACCGAAAACTGGTTAGACGTAACGACGAACTGGCGCCTGATAGGAAATCCGGCTGAAGTAGGAATGGTGATGGGAGTGTAGACGGCGTGTCAGCGAAGCCATTGACGTCAAGTAGCCACTAGATGGAGGTAGTGGACGGCTATAGCAGGGCGCGGCATGACAGTACCCCCCCCCCCCCCCTCTTACGAACGCCTCTCGGTGGACGCCCAACACCAGACGGATGATCGTGATGGAAGTCCCGGACGAGCGAGGCATCCAGGATACTACTCCGTGGGAACCCAGGAGCGCTCCTCAGGACGTACCCCTCCCAGTCGACGAGGTACTGGTGGCCCCGGCTGCGGCGCAGGAGGCGACGGACTGTCCACGCCGGGTGGTTGTTAATGAGCCTCGGTGGAGGTGGGGTCGGAGCGGGGGGAGACAACGGGCTGGTGGAGATGGGCTTGACCTGGGAGACATGGAAGGTACGGTATGTATACGGAGGGATGGGGGAAGTCTGAGACGAACGGCAAAGGGGTCGATAATAGTCTCAATTTCAAAAGGTCCAATGAAACGGGAGGAGATCTTTGGAGAAATTCCCTTCAAGGGAAGATCCTTTGCCCGAAGCCACATTCCTGTCTGGGGGTGTACTGGGGAGCAGGTAGACGGCGCCTATTGGCTTGCAGTTGGGAGCGGGAGGTTGCGCGGAGCAGCGCAGCCCGTGTGCGCTTCCAAGTGCGCCGGCACCGGCGCATGTGGGCCTGGACCAACGGGACTGAGATCTCCTCCAACTCGGGGACAGGGGTGGTTGGTAGCTCAGTGAGGTCATGAACGGCCATAACCTGGAGGATGCGTTGACCAGTGTGTTGTGGCATACTCGACCCAGGGAAGCTGAGAGTTCCAGGAAGAGGGACTGGCGTGAGAGATACAGCAGAGCACTGCCTCCCTCTCCTGGTTGGCCCACTCTGATTGTCCATTGGACTGGGGGTGGAACCCGGAGGAAAGGCTGGTTGTGGCCCCTAGAGCCGCGCAGAATGCGCGCCACACCTGAGAGGTGAACTGGGGGCCCCTGTCCGAAACGATGTCCGCAGGGATGCCATGAAGGTGGAACACGTGCCTGACTAGGAGATCCGCGGTCTCTCTTGAGGAGGGGAGCTTGGGAAGCGCGATGAAGTGTGCGGCCTTGGAAAAGCGGTTGATCACCGTGAGGATAGGTGACAATGCCCTCGGACGTCGGTAGACCGGTGACAACGTCCAGGGCGATGTGAGACCAAGGTCGGCTAGGAATGGGTAGAGGTCGAAGCAGACCGGAACAGGGACGAGTAGAGGTCTTATTCCGGGCGCAGGTTGCGCACGCAGCAATGAACGCACGGACGTCCGCATCCATGGATGACCACCAGAGTCGCCGGTGGATGAAGTCCACTGTACGGGTGATTCCTGGGTGGCAGGTAAGCTTGGAGGAATGGGCCCAGAGCAGTACCCTGGACCGATAAGCGTCTGCGACGAACAGACGATTCGGAGGAAGGGAACCGGGGTCTGGCTGCTGCCTCTTTGCCAAGCGTACCACGGACTCAACCTCCCAGGTGAGTGTGGCGATCAGACAAGCGGGGGGGCAGGATGTTTTCGGGATCAGTACAGGGGTCCTCAGGGGAGTACAGGCGGGACAGGGCATCTGGCTTACCATTCTGGGAACCGGGATGGTAGGTGGGGAGAAATTGAATCGACCAAAGAATAAGGCCCACCTGGCCTGTCGAGAATTCAATCTCTTAGCCGACTGAATGTAAGCCAGGTTACGGTGGGTCGGTCCAGACTATGAACGGGTGGTCCGTGCCCTCCAGCCAATGCGCCACTCCTCCAAGGCGAGTTTGACGGCCAAAAGCTCGCGGTTACTGACGTCGTAGTTTCATCGTAGGCACAGGGTTGGAGCTTGTGGTCGGAGGTAGAGCGCTGGGAGAGGGCCGCGTCCACTCCGGTGTCAGAAGCGTCGGCCTCCACCACAAACTGGAGAGCAGGATCGGGTTGCACGAGGATGGGCGCAGAAACGAAGTGCTTTTTGAGGTCCCGAAATGCGGTCTCAGCCTCCGGAGTCCACGAGAAAGAGCTCTTGGTAGAGAGCCTCACCTCGCAAGGAGCCAGATCAGGTAGGCGATCCGTGACTTATCGGTGGGGTAGGTCTGGGGCTGCAGTTCGAAAACCAAGGAGCACTGAAGGAGGAAGGACCGACAGGATCCCAGGTCTCCTTCGTAGAGTTCTGGTGCTGGAATGAACGGCTCCCGGGAAGAAGCCGCTGGACCAGGAATTGAGAATGATGGTTCCGGAGAGATGGGGCGCTGGGAGCGTGACGTTCTTAGGCTTGTAACTGTCCACTGACACAGTGCTGAAATTGGCTCTGTAGGAGGGAAAGACGCAGAAATGTTGTTATATGAAGCTGTATATTTTTTGCCAGCAAAAAAATATCCCCCAACACTCTTTGCTGTTTAAATCTGCTGTTTAAAACAGTAGTCTACGAGTAATATATCGGCGGTAAACACTGTTTTTAGGGTATTGCGAAATTTGCTGTTTTAATAAAACACATCCAATACCACTGAATGTCCAGCTGGTGAGTCCACCGAGGCTAAAGTAACAATGCTCTTAGCACACTATGAGTACCCGTGGAGCCCTCGTTAGCTATGAGTGTTTTCACAATGTTCGTTAAGCAACGTTGCTTTCGGAAAACGGTGTGAAAACTGTCTGATGCTCGTATGATGAATTTCATGAACCACTTACGTCTCGTGCCCACTGCACGTCAGTCAAAGGACTCAGAAGGCGTGGCTGACGGATGGGGGACCTTTCCAGGTTCGTCAGAGCCCGAGTAGTGTCACAGTGCTTAAATTTGCATACATGATCTGATTGGATGACGGATCCGTCGCTGCCGAAAAAGTTGAAACATTTTTCAACTTTTTGACGGAGCCTTCAGCGTACGGATCCACAATGCATTGCGTGTCCATCCCTATTCAAAGTCAATGGGGATAATTCAACGGACGGAGGCAGTGGGCACGAGGCGTTACCCCCCCCTTGCACTCTGCATCCGTCCGTTGAATGATCTCATTGACTTTGCATGGGGCGATCCCGAAATGCATTGTGGGTCCATCCGTTCCGTAGGCTCCATCTCTTGCGTTCAGAAGTTGAGAGAACTTTAACCGTCAGACACGCCATCCGTTGTCCTTTGACGGACGGATGCAGTGGGCAAGCTGCGTTAGGCTAACGATGCTTTCGGGAAACTGGTCCCAGAATAACAACTGAATTTAAAGTCCATAGTGCAGGTTTTTTTTTTTTCGAATTTGCGCAATTTGGTTGTTGGTAATAATTATTTTAACTGTTATACATTGTATTTAATGTTGTTGGGTATCACAAAACGGAGTTTAATACGAAAATGTAGGTAATATTTGAGCGTTTTGCGATAGCTTCTAAATTTCTCCCAGAATGCATTGCATGACGTCACGTTGGGGAGACGACAGCCCAAAGTCCATCAAGACCCATTGAGAATAGAGACTAGTTAAGGAGCGAGATAAGAGATAGATAAGTGAGAGATTAATATAGAGATACATTATATAGATAGCCTAGATAGATAGATAGACAGCAAAGATAGATAGATAGACAGCATAGATAGATAGATAGACAGCATAGATAGATATATAGACAGGGAGATAGCATAGCGTTTCAACCTGCCTTTCAACCTGTCCCTTTTTTCAGTAATCTACCCCCATTAATTGGGATAAACTAATAAACTGTTTTTTATATGAATTCACATGTTCTGTTGTATTTTATAACCATTTTAAGGGCGGGTTGAGCGATCACAACAGAACAAGCATGACTTAATTCTTGAACTGAAAAATTATTTTATTCATGTTGTACGTGCCAATATAGTTTTTATTCATCGTCCAAATGTGGCCATTGAAAGCCATGATAGGTCTGGTCACCAGTGCCGCTCTGAAATTGTTGCCTGATGGCTGGAACCAGACAGGAGGGTAGAGGCTTCCTTATATGCCGGCCAAGAACTCCATAAGCCCAGCGTATAGCCTGCCTGTACGCAGTGTACCGGTATTGCCTAGGGATAAGTAGGTTGGAAACAATTTTATTCCTTTTTTTCATGCATGTTTATCTATGCAACACATCTCTAGTTGCCTATAACTGTTTAAGTTGGTTCATAGGACTCTATAAAAATAATGGTAAAGTAAACAAACAATTAACATACTCGTTCGTTCTGGCTTGAAGGGGACCATGATCCTGCTTGAAATGTGTGTATGCTGTCTTCAGCACAAACGGATTCAGGCAGCATCCCTCAAATCCTGGATGCTGAGTGAGGCACGTCACATCTGCTGGTCGTGGGCTGAGCTCCTCGACCAGCGACCAAAACGCACTCATTTCCCTACAGCACAAGCTCTCCACCACAGTTTCCATGGGACGGCACCGCCCACACAAACACCTGCCAAACACAGCGATACCGCAGTACCCTGACGGTGTCAATGACAATCAATCACGAGGAGTAGAATCTAAAATAATCACGCTGAATTCATGACCAGCCTACTCGGCGGCGGCTACCGGTACGTTCGCAACAACACTTTCACTGGAGGAATAGGTAAAAGCTTAGAAATTAACACTTGGCAAAATGTTACTGGAGCTAGTAGGCAACCATCAAAACGTCGGAAAACTAATCGTAGGGATTATCTGGGGGGGGGGTTCACGTGTCAGTATTGTATGCACTGCATTATACTGCAGTATAGACTAGCTCAAGCGCTCGTTGCTAGCAACTCACCAGGACACCTCACCAACTCTCCACCCATTCTCCTCTGACCATGAATTTATTAGGCTTTGATGGCCATCAGTCCTCGGCAATTCCTCATTCGCCCTCTCACGTCTAACAGGCTCGAAATTATACGGCTGCGGGCCATCATAAATGTCATTTGTGTGTTCTTGCTACCTCTTTCCTCATCCCAGTTAGAGCCATAGTTCTAGTACTAGGCTGAGGCTCCCTCCACCACGACTCCCCAACGTGACGTCATCGCCGAACGCGTTAGAAAACACCCGTTACTACCAAAAACGACAAAAACTTGACTTTAACACTAGTTTTGATAAATTTTATGAATGATATACATATTTTGAGTGCTTTATGTACCCATTAATCAAAACTTCCGGTTAACCTGCACTATGGGCTTTAAGCTTGTCACCCTCTGTATGTATTTTTAAGTTTTGAATATACAAATATACAGTCCCTTTCGATTGCTTCTGGAAGAAATTAAAATATTTTTTGCCCAAGATTTCTCCAAAACCTGCTTTGATATACTGTCAGCTGACGATATTCCATCTGTTTTTGTTATCTTGTTTGTTTGTCCGAGTTCGTCATGGTAACGAGTAACTACGGGGGGCGTGACTTAGCGACTGGTCAATTGGTTATTGTTTCTTTCCGTCAAATATTATTCTCTCGTGCAGGCCCTGCAACTGAATATATAGGCTATAAATCAGAAGGGATTTAGGATTTGTCCAGCAGGTCACCCTAAAATGGACAAGAATGCAGGAAATTGCATCTCAGAAATTTGCTGGGAATTTTTGGGGGAGAAGCCCCAGACCCACCTCCGGGCTGATAGTGTTATCCAGATGCCTCGGACACCAGCCTTTTGAGTTCGAAGTAGGGAAATCTCCCAGCTTTCTTGCGGCATTTCACGGAGGCATGCCCCCTTTTTGTCTTCATCTCTCGAGATTCTGAGAGACGACCGAGTGCAGTGATGACGCTCTCAACAGAAATGGCTGCGCCCGTGAAGAGATTAATTTTCTTTGTATTTGTATGACGTTGGTCATTTTAATATCAATATTAAATGCTTTTACACACTTTTACATTGCTACTTTATTCCAATTGGTCACTGATTACCAGAGAGTAGCAGAGGCAGTAGTTTGGGGTTGGTTAGTAAGAATGAGGTCCATCAGCGTAGATTCATCAGGGTTTCTCATGTTTGGCCTTATTGATTCGTCTTTGGGTTGGGATCGATTTAGTTGTAGACAGATGTGTTATAGCGTGTTCGGAGTAAACCATGGATATTGATGTCATAAATTTGATCCTGATGAATGTCCCTTCCCTTGAGGTCATTTTTGTGTGAATCACCACAGTGTTGTGTAATCAGTAATGGATGTTCCAATTTCAGCTTAGCATAAAGTTTCTCCACACAAACTCAACCAGCCACACCGGGCCCTTCAGTGCTATTGCTGAACTCATAGGTGAGTCCTCCAGTGTCGGTTTATGTGGTAGCATACATTAGCTTCAGTTCCTGTTTTTTTTTTTTTATTTTTTTAAGTTTTCTGGAACTTGAAATTGACTTGACATCTGATAAAAGGCCAAATGTTTTACCATACACCTTCACAAATGCAGATTTTTTTTCAAATGTTTTTCACTTAAAATAGCAGACATTTTGTAAGTATATGAATAGACTTGAATTGAAGAGTTTTTCATTGTATTTTCCTTAATCCTTCCCATAGACAATGCATATGACCCTGATGTCAATGCCACACAGATATGGATCAATAAGACCCAGATCAAAGACATGGAGTGTCTAACCTTCAAGGACGATGGAAAAGGACTTAGCCGTGAATTGATGCATCAGATGCTCAGGTGATAGTATATTATTTACAATATCGATAATTATTTAGAATATCACGACATCAGGGAATTCACTTTATTCATGACCAAGCTATGAAATATTGGATGCAATGTATTTTTCCTTTTCCCTTATAGCTTCGGATTTAGCAAGAAAAAAGCTGTGAAGGGAAAACTTCCCAATTGGAATGTATGGCAACGGTTTCAAGTCTGGCTCAATGCGTCTGGGCCAGGACGCCATCTGTTTTATCCAAATCAGAAGAATTGACCTGTGTGTTGGCATGCTGTCACAGACTTACCTGAAGGAGACCAAAGCCAAGCACATCGCTGTGCCTATCATCAGCTTTAATAAAATGGAAGCAGATAAGTATATCCTTTTGAGCTTGTGTTGTGGATCACAATTATCATAAAGTAAATTGCTCAGGATATGTTAATTAAGCCATATATGTTTCCTTGGCAAGGGCCTTTTTAGAGGATATTGTTATTTATTTTTATTACTTATTGGATTTTAATTGTTATTAGTTCCATATATTATCCTTGTGCCCAAGTTAAGACAAAGCTATAGAAGTATCTCGACCTAACCTGGCACTAGCTTTCCAACATTAAAAGCCAACCCTAATATGAATAGCTGGAAAAGCCAAGCCTAATAAGAACTTCCTTGACTCGAGTGACTACTCAGTGGGAGTGAGATGTGGGAGAACCGGGCCAGTCTGAGGGACATACTGGACCACTCACCCTTCAACACTGAGGAAGAGCTGCTCACTGAGCTCCGAGCTATCGAGTCAATCTCCGGGACCAAGATCATCATCTGGAACCTCCGCAGGTCTGAGTTCATCCCCATGGCTACTAGACTTATAAAGGAAATATCGGAATTAATGCTTAAAGCCCACAGAACACGGCGTGTTAGGACTTTTAACAGTCTAGGGTCGGGAAGGACACAAAATAATGTTTAAGAATGTTTGCTAAGTTAGACCTCTTGAGTCCTGTAATACAAAGCAAGTAAAAATATCTGCTATCTTTATGTCTTTACATTCATTATAGGACATCTGAAGGGAATATGGAGTTGGATTTCACCACAGAGAACGATATCCGCATTCCCTGTGATGACTTAGACACTTCAGACACTTCAGACACTTCAGACACTTCAGATCCTTCAGTCCCTGATAGTTACTCCTCCTTGCGTGTAAGTAGTAGCGACCTCAGCATGGTACACATAAACACTCTGTAGCCCTGGAGGAAGACCCACATACCAAACGCAGAGTAAGGGATCAGACCTCCATCATGCAGTATTAAATAATGAAGATATTAAGATGACCGTATTTCTAAAACCATACTGTTAATGTTATCATTTCGAACATTTCAGACATGGGGAACAAGAAAACCTGACGTTTGCATTGTAAAATGTTATTGCAAAGACCAATTAAATCAAATGTATTTACTGATAAATACAATTATTATGATACTTGAGATACGGCTAGATGTGATTCATTTTCTTAGTTATTTTCTTTATTTTTGTGTGTCATTTTGTATTTCGTTTTTTATCTATACTAAACATAGGCATACTGCAGCATCCTCTACTTGAAGCCATCTATGCAGATCAACATTCAAGGACAGAAGTTGGAGGCTCATCCCATCACTGAGAGCCTTGAATATATCAGCACGTACAGCTACAAACCCAATGTTGTGGTATCCTTTTCTCCCAGACACAGAAACTTTCCTGCTTTTACTTGCAGACCATCAGCCATCAGAGAGACAGATTCGTCACGACAGTCTTCTTGATCAGTGTGAGTGTGTGTTTGGTTTATTTATGCATGAAATGTTTTTCATTCTGTGAAGAATCGACCACCTTCTTCCGGTTCCAGTGTCTTCCTTAAGTCCCGTTCTAGAAACATAGAAATCCCCATCATCTTTGGGGACAACAAGAGCAAGGAGAAATATGGCCTCATGATGTACCACAAGAACCGACTCATTAAGGCGTATCATCGTGTCGGCTGTCAGCTAAAAGTGAGTGTGTGCTTGTGTGTGAATTTGAATCTGAGCCTTTTTATGAGTTCATACTTCAACTTGGGTGTATGTGCTCCTAACAGACTAAACACAAGACAAGCATCGGAGTCATTGGTGTGATTGAGTGTAATTATCTGACACCGACTCACAACAAACAGGACTTTGAGAACACCGACACTTACAAGTAAGGCCTCTTCTGTAACGGGGATGAAATCATGATTTCAAAATCATGAATTGATTTTTCAGTTTTCTGTGTAGTCATACTGTGTTTAGGTGGCAGTCAGTAAGTTATTAGCCCCGCCTTATATCCTCCTATGTTCGCGCTGTCGCCTCTACCCCAAACGGGGGAAGATCCTCATAGCTGAGAGAGAACCACTGCCTTGGGGGTTCTCTCTGAACGCGAAAATGTCCACCTGAGCAGTTCCGAACCTGACAGTGTCAGGATGTAACGGCCACTCGTCTAAGTGGGGACGGCCACGAGACATGAGGTCCGCCCTGGTGGAAGTGTCCGGGCAGGAGGTGCAGAGGCCGTGAAGGGGCCGTACCTCTGGGCTACGTCACGCCGATGCTGCATTTATTTATCGTAGATGGTCGAAGTAGAAGTGTTGGTAGATGGTTCAAGCAATTGCTGAAAGAAAAGAGGAGGAACGATACTGTGAGCCACTTTATATACACGGTGCAGTGGGAAATGTGGGCAGTGCCCACATTGTTTGGTGAATTGCTGATATTTTCAGTGCATGTGAGCGCACTCACGGGATAAGCCCATAAGGCGAAGCCTAGATGGCTTAGCCTACGTGAAATAGAACCACTACACGGCCCCTCTTATCAAGACACACCAATATTTTTTTGGTTTTACAGGAACACTATCCAAAATGTGGCATCCAAGTTAAGAGATTACAGTGGAAGAAGAAGGAACAACCCCAGCGATAACGTACCCAATGAGGAACCGAAGTGAGTCCACAATCACAGCGTTTTGAGTGCTTTAGGTGTCATCACACAGTCCAAGTCACCTGTACGATCTTTAATGGCTACAGCTAAATGTTATCTCATGTTAACTGTTTGAACTTTATTCAATCGTGCAGCCACATATTGTGATAGTCGTGGTTTTGTCAAGTGAAACCTGACAAACTTATAAGTTTTTAGCCCTGTATGGGGTCTTATACGGACATACAGAAAACTGGCCATTGACTGACCTTGGCATTTCTGACAATTGTTTATGTTGACAGTGACGAGAGGACTGATGAAGATGATGAATTAGAAGAGGTAAAGAAAATATAGATATTATTATATTGTATGTACTATAAATTGTACATCAATTATAATTAAAATGATTTATTCTATTTTTTATCATCAGAATAATAAAGATTGAGAATTTTATTTCATGCTAATATCATGAAAGTTCAACATGGTGTGAAGTTAAGGTAGCCAATAATCATGTTTTTAATACTGTATCTTTTTAATACTGTATTCATAGTCAGGCAGGTGGAGGGAAGTCGTTTGTAGATCTGCCTGACATTTACACAAAAACAATTTGTACTTAATTGGATTACATAACAATAGTTTAGCGCTGCATGCAGCACTCATCTAATTATATTACGTCTGACTGTCTTTTGATCATGACAACATGACCTCCACCCCGAACACACCACAGACCTCAGGAGAGGGCCCTTCTGGTAAAATGTGTTTTGTATTATCTGGGTGGTACATACTTTATTTTTACCTCCTGTTTTCTTCACCTTCTGTTCTTTGTTTTGATTATGACTAACAACAATATTTCATATAATATTTCTCTAGCATGCAGTGTGTCCACTAGCAGCAGTCATCGGTAATAACAGGTGTATTCTCTCTTGACAAAACCCCCCTCAAGGTACGAAGAGACCCAGGCGTAATTGTGATGAAGGAGTCCCAGAAACGGACAGGGTACTGAGAAGCTCTACTGTCTCAACTCGAGAAAGAGAGTTACTGGAGGCCGTTGGAAGCCTAACGCAAGAAAAACAAGACCTGACGGCACAAATAGGGAACCTGAACTCAAAGGTATGCCTTTTTGATTTAGTGTGTTGCTGGTGTTTTGTCTTTTCTTAAGCTTTTCATTGCCCAGCTTAGTCCTCATAATAGTGGTTTAATGTCTACTGCTTGTTATAACTACATGTGTTTTTTTTTACCTGACAGTAAAATACTTGAGGGTAGGAAAATAATCAATTGTGTCTTGAGTAGAAATGTTGACTGTCGACTGTGAAAACCTTTGAGGCAGCAACCGAGATGGAGTTATATACAAATAAAATCACCACATCTTGTTAGTTGTTGGAACATCAAACACCATGTGATTCCCCAATAGGTGGCACAGTTGGAGGAGGAGAAAGCCAGCATTTCTGAGGAGTGTAAACAGAACAAGGCACAGTGAGTCTCTCTCTCCCTCTCATCTACAGATAATATAATAAAATAAATGCATCTTATTCAAATGGCACACAATATGTATTATATTTCTGTTCCTTGACAACTCAACAGTCTGACAGAGCTCCAAAACAGAGTTGCAGGCCTTGTGAACTGGAGCAATTGAACTACGAGTGCAACGTCGTTGAGGAGATATTGGAACAGGTCCTCCGTAACAATAGTTCTACTGCACAGCAGTACCATTGACCCATGTTGGTTACTACAACTACGCATTCAGAGAGAAAGTGTATGCATAGTGTGTTTTATATAGTGAAGCGACTATCACTGGAATCTATGTTTATTAAGCTGTTCTGGGTTAACTGCCCACCTGCTATGGGTAAATTCCCCACCTTTCCCACTTCACTGCTTTCCAGGTCAACAGATGTAAAACAAGGATAAAACATACGATGACCTTCAGCTCCCATGGGCACCTTTTGGGTTTTGGCAAAGACAGCGTTTAGCTATCTCCTGGATGACCTCGGCCCAGAGTAGTTAGTCTTGATTCAAGCTTTATTACCTTTATAATGATTTTTATAGTGTAAAAGGCTAATATTTTGATTGTTTAATAATTGTTTAATAATTTCGTTTTTTATTGATAATAGTGCTTTAATATCTACTGCTTGTTGTAACTACATGTGATTTTCTAATATTGTTCTGTAATGCAGGGCATTGCTGTAAGGGAGACTTGGTCCAAGGCCGAAAGAAAAAATAGACATTATTTGTAGTGATCACTTTATTAAACAAACATTTTATTGGTCAGACGGGATATAAGGTATTTACTTTCTTTTCATGCATAAAGGACAAGGGAAATTAAATGTTTTGTGTGTTGATACTTCGTTACAATAATCAATATGTTAGGAATGTTCTTTGCTTTAATATTTTAAGTTTGTGTGATCTTTAATGAGTCCTGAAGCTTTGCCATTGGTCCTTTTTGGTCCTTGAGGCAGACCTCCTGGGGCTGAATGATGCACTAGAGAGCGGGCTTTGGCTTTCATAGGGTGTTCAACATCTTTGCTCATGTTTTCATTACAATTGTATGAAATCATGTCACAAAGAATGAGAACACTAATATTAGTTGATGGTAAGGATAGGCCATTTATTTTAATATCATTTTTAACATATTTTGGTAATATTTGTTTGAAATTACTCTTTACATTACCGACAGCAATCAATAAATCAAATGCTCTGATCAAAATAATGAAGAAATCTGGTATCTTTCCCCAACCCTGTGATAAACCCGTCCTATCACCGTAACCCGTAGCTTTACAGAATCAATAAAACTATGAATCTATCAAGGAATATCACCACTTGACACTTGGCTACTCGATTGCTCTATAGACCAATTTGGAACAGTACAGCCAACGTAGTTTCCCCGCCAT
>OLKM01006155.1:0-14990 GCA_900291075.1 Melanogrammus aeglefinus | reverse complement strand
TGAAAGTGCATAAAGCGATCACTTGAAAAGGTCACAACACACAGTTCCTCTGAATCTCCTTTGCACTTGCTGTTTAGTTCTTGTTGTATCGATATCTCTGAACAGAGAGTTACTTCAGTGCCACTTAAGCTGTCATGAAATGTGCAACATACAATCATCATGGAGCATGGGAGTGGGCTTAGTTGAAAAGTTGGCTGATGCTGCACAAAGATCCTACAGTGATTTAAACATAAATATGTCTAGTGTTGAAAAAAAAAAGCTCTGAAACACAAACTTACAAGTTGGTCACCGCTCATATTTGTCGCAAGCAACCTGAAAAACACACAAAATTTTTATTTTTATTTTTACGTGACCACCTGTCACTAAATTTAAACCTCCATTCAGAATATCAGACAACCGGCAGTCATATTCTTTTCATTAAGAGTACAACAATACCGCTCACCAACATTGAATAAAACACACCCAGTAAATGGTTTAAGATGCCTGAAAGGGACTATTCAAAACATTTCATTACACAAAATATGTTCAAAGCTAGGCTTAAGTTGGGGCTGGTAAGCACTCATAAATTCTATCCTAGCAATAACCAAACAACAACAACAACAACCAAAATCACACACATAAAAAAAATTTCAGAATGAATGAAATGACTTTCAGCTAGTCTTAAGGCAGTTTGGTTCTCAAATGGGCGTCCGTTGACGTTGTTGCCAGTTGGCAGTCCGTGAAAAATGTTTTTTTAAATTTAATAAAAACAAAGACACTACAGCAGCCGCAGAATGTAAACTGCTGTCGTTCACTACTCAAACGCGACGGCGCGACACGTTTTCAATACAAAGTCAACGTAGAGACGCGAATCGGGCGAAAATTTCTCGCTTAGACAAAAGCGACGGCAAGATTGTATTGACAGCGGACATTCTCTACTTTCACGGACGCGAGCGCGCTTTCACAGTGCGATTGCAGCGCCGACAAAATCCGCTGAAGTTGAAATATTTGAACTTTGCCGCGCACATTCGACGTCAGGCAACAGCCAATCAGCGTTCACTCCCTGGAGGGTAACCGTGGAGTGAAAACGCGGTAAAACAGCCACATCAGCAGCTTTTACTCCCTGTGTGGTAAACGTGGGTGAGCAGAGTAACGTAATAAACAGCCAAATCAGCGCTCAATCCCGGCCAGGCCAACCATTCCCTGCACTCCGCAGTGTAACTCATCCGGAGGAGAAGTGTATTGCCCTCGCCGTTTGTGTACCTCCCGGAGATTATATATAAATATTAAATGATATGTATATATATTATATAATAGATACAATTATCTATTATAAATGCTAGTATAACGACTTATAAATAAACTATCAGGGCCCACAAAGCTGTGTACGCCAACCCTTCCCTGCTAATCCGCAGTTGAAACCGTAGCTTGGTGGAGGAAAATGTCATGTTGCCGTTTCTGACTCTCCCCGGACTCTATATATAAATGTTCACTATATAGCCTATATTCTATTAAATATCTATAGAATGATTAATATATCACAAATCCTAAAATAATATTCACGGCCACAAGGCTGTGTGCGCCAAACCCCTTCCCTGCAGCTCCGCAGCTTGGAGCACCACAGAAACGTGATTGTTCTTGTCGTTTGTGACCTCCCGGAGCCAATGTATACGATGCTCATAATAATATTCACAGGCACAAAGCTGTGGTGGTGTGCCCCCGGATTGATGTTTATTGAACCCGTCTTTTGGGCAACCTGTGAAACAGTATTAAAGCAGCATCCTGATTTTATTTAGCTACAGTAATCAGTAATTTCAATGAATTCTAATAGGAATCCCATCCACCTATTCATTAATGTGAGTGAAACACAGTACAACAGTAAGGCCACATTTTGACAATAAAACTTGTTCCTAGGCTCCTACCTACATACTTTGCATCAAAATGCCTAGTGTTTATAAAAACAACTTGTCCGGTAACTGTAAATGTGGTGCCGATTATGGGCGGCGTCCTCAGAAAATTGTACTCCATTAGGGTGTCCCCGGGCACCAAAAAAGTTTTGAGAACCCCTCAGGTCTAAGCAGTGGAGCTTAGCTTTTGCTTTCAGAACGCTAACTCCAATACTAGCTGCAACCTTAAACGGTTTAACCGTTTTCTACATTTGACAAACGGACTCACTTCGTCCGTTTTAAAAAACAATGTTCAGACCTCCAGAAACAAACATTCAAGAAAGCTTTTATGTTGCACCCTACTTACATTTCACAACTCGGAGTGTTACCGTTGCCCTCAGATCGCGTTAGGTCTCCCCGCTTTCCTTCTCCTCCTGGGCTCCGGTGCACGGTTCAGAGAGAAAGTGGCACGCAACTAATACTAAAAAATACAATATCGTGCAGCGCTTACCGGTGTGAAGACAGTTTTTTTCCCCTTGTTAAATTTTTTTTTAATTTAATCTTATAGCCAACCTTCTGTCAAACATGCAAACTATATTACAATGAACTTATTTTATAAACCGTATTTCAATAACGTGTGTGTGATAATTTATTCAAATCTATCTGATGCAATTGATTTATTTCTTAATTTGTTCTTGATTTATATTCCATTTATTTGTTCCTTTTCAAAACTAAAGACAATAAATTTCATGTTTTAATCCACCTGTAGTTTAATTTTAGATAACCACTGATGCCTGATCAATTTTAAGTAGCAGTTGCAATAAAAATGCAAAAAAAAAGTTTCTGATTAATCAGAACGATTTCAAGTTTGATAAAACCTCAAAAATAAGCAAATTGCCTACTGTTCAACTCAATTTTTTTAAGTAACAACAACTTTTAGCAAGGATTTTGAGTTCACCACTACTGCATCTCTCAATTAACTTAATTATTGAGCGTATTCGGGCGTTATACAGTGTTACATTGGCACCGTACCAGCGCCTTCACGATTATAACGGTGAACCGTTAAGCCTTTCTGCTGGGCCTTCCCAGCATGGGTGATTGACAAGGACCCCACTTGAGAGAGAGCGAGAATGGGTGTCCTAGACACTCAACCCTTATTAGACTGGGTCATTGCAGCACAAAGAGGGTCAGCAAGCATGGCAATGGCTTGCAGCTCGTCTTTCAAGGCGGCCTTCAAAACCCAGGGTCATCTTGGTGTGGTGAATAGACACCATCAGAGACAGCAAACTGCTCAGCGTGAATTCTGTAGGCTCAGACACGTAGCCATGGTTCCCCAGAGTTCAGAAATTTTGTTACATCTCCACCCATCTGCTGTGGGCCCCTGCCACCTTCTGACCTCACCACAGGGCAGCAATGTGGACACAGGGACAGTGAGTCTGACAATGTCTTCATGCTTGCACTTCACAAGAACGGGACTTGGAATAAGATAGCCTGCAAAAGAAGCCGATCCTGGACACAAGTGCAGTGGTGTGCAATGCATAGAGGGAAGTAGATTCTCGGACCGCGCGGGGAGCATCATGAAAAGGTAGCTCTCGGCCATTTGGAATACTTGATCGACTGATATCCCCGCCTTGCTGTAAAAAAATGGACTGCTCTGCCAGGGCAGTGAAATTCTTTCCCGCACCAGGCGGCATGACATGGGTCAACGGGTAGTCAGTGCCGACTTTTTCGCTGGTCCCTGACTTTGCTGCAGCACCTGACAAGGCGGTCCTGCCTCGTGCACACTTCTGCAGAGCGAGTATGGGCAAGGCGCAGGAAAAACTTGTTATTAGGCCTTCTATGTTTAAAGATATTCAACAGTGTGCGAGCAGTGCAAATCCATGCCCAAACCCGCACCAAAGCTCCGCCAGTGCCCCAAGCAACTAGGGCGGCTCGATAGAGGGGTTTTTCTCAAGACTACTCTACCATTTCAGGCAGATGGTGACTACATTCTTGAAATGCCTAGACTTCCCAAGCAGATGTAACAGATTATGTATTTGTGGTAGAAGACATACTTTACCAAATTGTAAATCATGTATTGATCTTCCTAAACCAAAACATCCCAGTCCAGGAAACACAGTGTTGTATCGAGGATTATCGTTTTAGTGCATGGTATTCCAGAAGCTTGTTCACGGAGTGTCCAAGGTCGGTAGATTTGAAGCCGAAGAGTGTGCAAAGACTAAATGTTTAGGATTACATAAAACACGCAACACCTGTATAATCCCAAATCGGTTGGCTACTGAAAACATTGAACGTTTTAAATCTGACCCTCCTTGACCAGCTTGCGCATAATCGACTGACTGACTTGTATAGATGGCGCTGAATGGGGCATGATTATCTAGAAACATGTGGCTTTCGCCTATAACTACGGCACTCTTCGTTCCAACACTCCTATCTACTCTCTCGAACACCTAGTATTTGCGTTCCCATGGACGGGCAAGCTCGATGGTCCCGGTGGACGTGGCTGGTGCCATCCCAGGTATCATCAGACTTACCTTCTTCTTCATGCCGGACTTGTGGACCTCTATGGGACAGGGAAACTGGAGATAGTGGCGTTTGGGTGGTGCCAAGACAGAGCGGGCTGTCCAACAGCACATGAGAAAAACAAAAGTCTGTACTACAATGGAACCGTCCGTCACACACCATTATGTAGTAGGGGATTTGGTGTTGGGCCTCATATCCCACAGGGGCCATGTTGAAACTGCCTCCCCAAAGAAAGGTTCCTGGCTGCTGTTGAGGCTCTCAAGGAGAACCTTGAGGCTTACCCAACGTGAATACCCGTTCTTTTAGACTCTGACGGACGCGACCCGGCTAGTCCATTACGACAGACAGAAAATTATACATCGCCCACTGCTCGCTGGCTTTAGTATCGTGTGGATTGTTTCTTTTTAAAACACATGTTGTTGCAAGTTGGCTCCGTTTTCCTGTTTCGTTAAGTGCGCGCTACGGTTGTGCTTGTGGAAACGGGACGTTCCTTTTGAACCAGGCTGGGCAGTTATATAACGGAGTTCCCTGTTAGGGAACTTCTTATTTTGAAGGAGGCCAGAAAACACGGATAGTGTCTGCTTGTGGGTTCCGCTGTTTTGACTGTGTGTTGGTGTCGAGCGCCGAAAAAATAAAGTGCGATCTCCCCGGTTCAAGTGAATGGAAGTTGATCTATTCGTTCTTATATATTACCCAAATAGACCGGCAACAATAAAAAACACCGGTTACAAAATCATAACTTTATATCTATGAATAACAGAACGTTCACATTCCCTACTTGGGTTCCCGCTCTTTTTTGCGTTGTGTCGAAGCACAATGGCACATCAGCGGACAGTTGCTACTATCAAAGAATTTATATTGGGCAATTGATTAAATACAACGTATAGACCTAATGTTACCAAGCTGTATTCAGGCACGCCGCGCGTTATGCGTGGGCCTGACGCGACCTAGACCATCATTGTTCAAAGGCCCACCCAAAAACTTTTCTTACAAAAAAATACAATATGCTGAAATGCTTATTTTTGGCAATGCAGCAATCTTTGTTGATATTGATGATGGTCCGATTGCGTATAAAAGGGCTTGCATCTTCATTGATGACTGTGAAATCGGCCAGACGAGTAGGCCTATTAGTTATTATCTCGAGTAGCCTACAATTGCAATGGCAATCTTCTCTTGTATAATAATAAGCCAAGCTCAGTCTGTTGCCTAATGATATCGACATATTGGCTTCGAAAACTATCAAACAATTAAAAAGAATTTCTGAAACATAGTTCGGCCTCATCTGGTTATACTGAGCATAACGTAACTATTTGGGGAAATATTTGATTCCTTCACCACTTGAGTACAGTCGCTATAGCAGGGTTCGAGTTAGCGCGGGGAGCAAGTGGGAGCTGAGCTCCATAGAGCAGAGGCTGGCTCCCATGAAAGCCAGCAAACTTGGGTAGAAGTTTGCTCTGTTGCTCTACAACAGAGACAATTGAGACGATTGGTTGAATACCCGCGAGCTGCTGGACCATCATGGAGGAGAGAAGGTGATGCAGTCGCATCTTAACAAGACGTATGAGAAGATTGGTGCGTAAACTACGAGAAACGACGCAAAGAGATGAACGTTCCTTCGTGCCAAGACGCGGACCGAAACTGGCCGTTTGCAGTGTAAAAATGCCTAAGGAGTGGATTCGGTAGGTGGCCGTCCCTAAGTACGCACCAAACGCACACAAAATACTTTAAAGAGCTCCACAGAGCATTGGATGCACAGATAAGTATAACGGAGTATATTAGTCAGTGCATTTGTGTAGGTTAAACAAGGATTTGATAACAGGACCGACCACAAATTAATGCTGGCCCACCCACAACTGAAATCACTGGCGTCCGTTGCACAGTATGCTGTACGATTGCATTGGAATTGATACCATATTAATTCAACTTAATAAAAAATAATATTAAATACAATAACAAATGAATTGCCAGGTTGAAAACTAACTAAAACAGTAACATGAAGTTTATGTTTTTAACTAGCCATCAGCCCACCTTAACATTTCCAACGCCTTCGGCTCTGTGATGACATAATTTGTTGCGGTGATTTTGAATATACACATGGATTAAGTTTTCTAAAACATGCCACTAAGACCTTATGGACATGCTTGATTGTATATTCGACATCACCCAATAATGTTGTTGATATTCCAACGCACAGCAAAGGTCATATTAGAATCTGCGTCTGTTGTCTCGGATTAAACACCTTGCAATTTCCTAGTACTAGCTGAACTACCCATCTCAGACCACAAAGCTGTGCTGCCTATTCGACACCTGGTTCCTGGCGGGGCTTTCCATTAAAAAAAGGAAAAAAAAGCAAAAAAAAAAAAAAAAGGGGTTTTCAGTGCGCTTTTGCCCCCACTTTTGGGTTTTTAGTTACCGCAACATGCAAGGAAAGGTCATAGAGCCAGAGAGCCATTTACTTCACTAGTTGCCCCTCCTATCCTTCGCCCTTCTTCCAATCTTTCGCCCAGCCAGATCTGGTTGACCCACCTACCAACAACTTGCCTGTCTACAGCTCTTCCTGACAGTCTTGCCCCCTTAAAACCACGGACTGTTCATTTGTGCACGCGTCGTGCCACCTTGGCTTCAACTCCTGCAGCTACGCCAAATGAAGTCCATGGGTCCGACGTTTTGGAACGGCTTTCAAAATAAAGGATGGTCTGCTGTCCACCAAGGGATGTATCGGAGCAGTTATACTTCAATACAAAAAAGCACTCTCTTCTGGCAAAGATGCTTTACACTATGTCAAGGGTGCATTTAATGAGGGGAAACGGAAACACCAGGGCTTCTCTTTTCCACTGTGAACTGCCCCTCCTCTCAAACCACTCTGATCTATTGTACCACTCCCTATCACAGAGTGTCTCTGCGTTGAGACGCTGCCCTCAGGCGCCTTCCTGAACTTTTTCCCATAAAAAATTGACAGGCTATGCTGATCCACAGCAATTGGAATATTCAAATTACTCAGCTGAAACAACCATGCTTGATGAACACTCTGGGATCTCACACACAATGAACTCTCTGTAATTCAGTCTCCCTTGGCTGAATAAAGTACCCATCTCGTGGCCCTCATAAAAAGGTGAAATCCCTCACCCTGTCATCTGTGACCCTCTATCCAACACAAGCCTGGTTAAGAGCTGCCTGCCATCCATTGCTCCGTTGATACATCAATACTCACCACCTCTCTCTCCTCTCTTGGCACTTGTTACCTCATCATTTTAAAAACTGGCTATTGTCAGACCAATGCTGAAAAAACCTGGACTGGACTCTGACACAACTTCAACAACTACAGGCCTATTTTTCCAACTTGCCTTTTCTCTCCAAAGTTCTTTGAGAAGATCAGTGGCAATCAAACTCCAGGATTCACCCTGAAGGGCCAATGCATCTCTCTCTCGAGCCTTCCCAATCTGGTATTCCCGTCCTATGCATAGTACCTGGAACGGCCTAATGATCCAGAGATTACTACATGATCTCCTCTGTGCAGCTGATGATGGACTTATCTCCATTCTGTATTCTCCTTGATCTCAGTGCCAGCCTTCGACACTATTCTCCTTCACCATCTTCTGCTGTGGAACGATCAGCCTAATATCGGGAGTGTGTGGCAGTGCTCACCAGTGGTTCACCCTCCTATCTCTCTGGGTCAGGACACAGTACGTACAATGCTGTAATTTGCAAGTCTGGAGAGTACTGCTGGTGACAAGAGGTGGTGCCCCAAGGGTCTGTGTTTAGGCCCTTCTTTGTTTCATCATCACCTCCTGCCCATCTTGGCCTATCCTCAGGCAACATATCGGTGTTCAATTCCACTCCTATGCTGACGACACCCAAGCTCTACCTTTCAACAAAGCCCACTGCTTACACTTCCGCCAAGCTGTTACCTTACTGCCTGCCTCCATGACATTCAACTTTGGATGACACAAAAATTACCTCAAACTTAATAGCAGTATAAGACTGAGCTGCTAAGTGGTGGCTCCAACATCAGCTCTGCTTACGATGCGAAACCTTTCACCATATGTGTATATGCGCAGCACCATCCCTTGCCTCCAACAGGCTCAGAGGCTTGGTGTCATCACTGGACCAATACACTATCAATTCAGTGCACACATAAACGTATGTCAAAGAAGTGGCCTTTTTCCTACTAAGGAAATTGCACGGCTTTCGCCCAGCGCTCACCACAGCAGAATGCAGACAGTCCTTGTGATATGCATATGTGACATCCCGCCGTCGACTACTGAAATTCCCATCTTGGTCTGAAATCCCAAATAAGCTACTCCACCGGGCTCCAACTCATTCCAGAATTCTGCAGCAAAGATTGCTAACACGCTCTAAATTCCACCAGCCATGTAACACCATTGCTTATCCAACTGCACTGGCTTCCAGTAGCCTACCGAATTCAATTTAAGATCCTGCCTCCTGACCTACAAGTCCCTACACAACAAATCACCCCCACTTACCTCTCTGACCTCGTCTGGAATCCTGAACATCCAGCTCCTGAATCCCTGCCTCGCTCACAATGGATCCTCCACACAGTGCCTAACTGCATTTCCCTAAGGCGAACCTCAGCACCCTGGGAGAGAGGGCTTTCAGCTACATCGCCCCCAAGTTGTGTGGAATTCACTGCCAGACTACATCAGACACTGTGACTCAATTACTGACTCTAAAGAGCAGACTTAAAGGCTAATTTCTTCAAGATAGGCTCTATATGGACTGACTGACTGACTTTTATTTTTTTATATTTTTTATTTATGTATGAGCATTATTGTTATTGTAATGAGATGATTGTTTGTGGAAGCGACCTGTGGTGTCATGAAAAGGTGCGCTTAGTAAAATAAAAATGTATTATTATTATTATTATTATTATATAAAACACGTCATTACGCCCACATTTCAAATTCTATTGTTTGATTTTATAAGAATAACCAATGCAACATGTGCCATGTGTCTTCATTCATTTTAGTGACAACATGTATCATGTATATAAGTCAATATTCATAGTATGCATAGGCGTAGCTTAGTTGAGAAGATTAAAGGTGTTATGGGGGCTCAGCTTAGTGAAACATTAAATGTATTATGGGGCTCAGCTTGGTGGGAACATTAAATGTAGTATGGTGGCTCAGCTTAGTGGAACATTAAGTGTATTATGGGGGCTCATCTTAATGGAACATTAAATGTATTATGGGGCACCGCTTAGTGGAACATATGCGAATCTGCTTCGTGGGAACATTAAATGTATTATGGGGCTCAGCTTAGTGAGGAAATTAAGTGTATAATGTGCGGTTCAGCTTAGTGGAACATTAAATGTTATTATGGGGCTCAGGCTTGTGGCTACATTAAATGTATTATATAGGGGCTTCAGCTTAGTGAAATATTTAATGTACTTAGAGTTTCTGCGCGCGCGTTGTGCGCGCTCGACCTCTAGTTGTAATTAAACCCATAGCAATAATGTCGATAATGTGACACATTTCTGAGCCCATAATATGATAACATTTTGCCCATAATGTTACAATGTACAACATTTTGGTTCACCTATTACGTAATGCAGCGAGCATAATAATTTCCTCCTTACGCTATGAAGCAAGCATAATCATTTTCTAGTTAAGCCGCTTTCACACATTTTTTCCTCATTTGTTTGTCAGGAGATTCGACCCTGAGGGTTGATTCACTCTTGATGCTTTATATGCGGACATCAATGTCATTTAGACATCTGTAGAATCAACTGGGGGTTTAGGGGTGTGGGCTTGCAAGAGGCGGGATCTGACGTAGGCCCTATGTCATATCCAGTTAGAGAAAATGTCCTCAAGCAAAGGTCCGGAGCATCATAATGGGAAGAACAATTCAAAAACATTTAGACAATATTTATTGTCACTTTTATACAATTATACAGATAATGCTGAAGATGTATTATTTAAGGAGGTCCACTGACTCCACTGAAACTAATCTCTTCAAGGAAATGAAGGGTTGCATTTAAAATCAAAATGGTGAAAATGAAAGGGTAATAACATTTCAATTTTCTTTGGCTGATGATGCTGACATATTTGGTTTATTGTCACAAAGCTCTTCTTTCTGTTTCCCCGCTCAAAGTAAGTGGTTCAGCTACTGCACATCAAGCAAAGCTTTTTTGCCCTTGTGACAACTTCATCTCCTTATCACTTTGTCAGTAAATGGGCTTTTTGTGTTGACCGCAAAATCCTAAGTGACTCTGAGAAGGCATTCATTAGCAACGTGTCTTGGGGCATTGACATGATGGGCACAGGATCCTGGGTGGATTGTTTATATTGGGTTCTGAGAATGCTTATTTTCTGTAACTGCAGTTCAGACTTGAGTTGGTATGTTTGGTGAAAAACGTGGTGCTTTGTCTCAGTGGCGTTTCACGTTGGCACTTTTTATGAGTGCCACTGTCTCTGAGCATATGAGACGGACTGGTTTTGTGTTTCCAGTGGGACGCATGAACATGAATGAGTCTGTCCATTCTGAGTTGAAAGCTCTGTTTTTGCCATCCACTTTTCTCTTAGAGAGCGCCATGTGTAGTTATTTTTGTGTCTCCAGGCTCACTTTGTCTGTCCCTTTTCTGTCTCGCTGTATTACTCACTCTTCTCCCGCTGTATTTCTCACTCTTCTCCCGCTGTCTTTCTCACTCTTCTCCCGCTGTATTACTCACTCTTCTCCCGCTGTCTTTATCACTCTTCTCCTGCTGTATTTCTCACTCTTCTCCCGCTGTCTTTCTCAGTCTTCTCCTGCTGTCTTTCTCACTCTTCTCCGGCTCTCTTATCTGCCTTCTCCCGCTGTATTACTCACTCTTATCTGACTTCTTTATCTGTAATTCTCGCACTTCTCTCTGTGATCTCTTGCATGATCGCTCACTGTCTCACTGTCTGTGAGCCAGGCAGCCTGCGCCGGGAATGCACAGATTCGATTGGCTGAGTAGCATCACGTGGGATGGCTTAACTTGAATGCAATTGGTCAAAATACTTGAATAATTTATTGACTATAGGTCCGAGTCCGTATAGGACGGCGTCTGGGTCCGGACACGGACCACGGTCCTCCTATTAGTGACCCCCGGACTATGGTTTTGAGAGCCCGCCTCCCGTTTACCTTGTGTGATGGTGCTTCCATCTTGTGGCTATGTGCAGTTATTGCAGCTTATATGCTTATTTGTGTCACAATTCCCTCCTTGGTCAACACAGATTACAATTCTTTAATCAATAAGCACCACTTACCACACCGAAAATATGAAGTCTAAATAGAAAAAAATCATCAACTCCACCAACCGATTAGTAGATGGAAAACTCTTATGGAGGCCAAAACCACATTGCTTCTCCTAGGACGGCATTCCCGTTGGTGGGTTGTAGATGTGCATGAATGAGGAAGACTGTAAACAGTCACGGTGTAACTTTTATTGACCAAGAACCACAAACATCCAATGTGCCCCCAGCATTCCCCGTGCCCCCTGATGTCATCGCGCTGTAGCAGTAACCATAGAAACTGTCACACATCCCCCTTCTTAAGTTATGTCAACGAAGCACATAATAGAAAAATAGCACAGACTTGCGTATAACGAAACCCCAAACATCTAATGCAGAACAACATTTTTTTTTTTTTTAAAGTGTTGCAGCCCAACAGGCTGCAACATGAGGGGGGGTCAAAAGTTAGCGTGCCTGCACATCACAGAGCTGGTCTGTGACAAAGTCCTTGTAGAGAGAGCTGGGTCTTGACGCTCTCCCAGAGCGAGTAACAATCACAGGCCGCTGTCCCTGTGACAATTCTGGTCCCACACTGTCATGTTGTGGGCTTTGTGGATGTGCAACAGCAGCAACAGCAGGTGGGTCCCCTGCCGTGGAGTCAGAAACATAGGCCTCAGGGGCCTCATTACAGAAAAAATCCTAACTTCTCATCCTAATTTAAGTTAGGGACTCAAAGATAGGAAAACTTCTAACTTCCTATTACAGAAGCAGTTCCTAACCTGTTGGCCGTTTCCTATCTTATCTTTAGCCACCTATCTTATCTTAACTTAGGTGATCCTAACTGTTCTTTCAATCCGATTTTTCGATCGGCAATCGTCAGGTGATGTCTGGTTCTGCACATAATGCGCACGAGATTGATATAAGGCTTAATAATAACGGCAATAACAACGGCAAGCTTCTTCTAGCAGTAGTACGGTCATGGCGGGGATTGCTACGGAAAACAAGAAGAGGAGGGGTTTTAACTTTACAAACGACGAGATGGAGGCATTAGTTCAGGCGGTGGACGAAAGGAAAAGTATTTTATTCTGCAAATTTTCTCCAAATGTAACGTCGGGGATCAAAGCAAACAAATGGCAAGAGGTGTCGGACGCTGTCTCAGCGGTTTGTGGGGTACTGAGGACGGTGGACGGTGTAAAGAAAAAGTGGTCGACCATAGCGAGTGACGCCAAGACCAAAGGGACGCTACAGAAGAGGGACCAGGCAAAGACGGGGGCTGGTATGCCAGAAGTGAAGCCTATAACCATGCTAGAGGAGAAGATCCTGGCCACCATGGGTCAAGTTTACACCCAAGGTAAGTTCAGCTCAACGCTTCTATCTATCTAGTTTAGCAACCGCGGATTATGTTTAAATTTGACTTCACCAATACATAAGGCAAGAACGCTGGCGCTAAGGTTAGATTTTGGCATAAACCTAACGAGTGGACCACAGATTCACATAATTTGTATAAACTAGTGTCAGTGTCCACATTTTGGGGGCGGTGTACTGCTAGTGCTACGGTGTAGCAACTAACGGTTAATCTAAAATGTAACCGTTAGTTGCTTATCGATAGCGCGTCTATAGACGCGCTATCGATAAGTGATTTTGAGGAGTGGCTCCATAGTAACCCTAACTAGAATAGGGCGACCAGACTTCCCCGATTTTAATTGCCTGTCCCATTGGATATTTCAATCACATTAATATCCAAACTGGAATGTCCCCGGTGTTTCTGCCTCATCGGGACCATGGCCTCGTTTTGATTTCTGACGTCTCACTTCAAACTAGAAGCTATATAGACAAAGATAGTTGTTGGACTACAAAATACAGAATATGGACCAGTAAACAGCAAAAGAAAAGCCAACCCCCCTAACATGAAATCATTTGTGTGTAGGCATTTCAACCGGCACAGAGGTTGGCCTGCCTGAGGAGATCCTTGAGAACGTCAGTGCCGAGGTGTCTGATTCAACTGAGGTCATACTGACGTTGATGGAAGCAGAGTGTGACAGCAGGACTCTGCCAACAGCAATAATTATCCCATCACCTGGCAAGTTGATGCTCACTGTTTAAATAAATATGAGGTTCATTTTTACAACGACGCTGTCTCAAATGTAGCTACTCCATTTATGAACAGTTGAGGTTTATAATAGGAAGGCTACTGTTCAAGGAAAATTGTCTTGATTCACAGTTTAAATTCTTCTTTACAGCTAAAAAGAAGAAACACATTAGCCTACAAGAGAAGCTTCTGGAGTTGGAGAAGGAGAAGCTGTTGGTGATGAGAGAGACACTAAATGTTGAGAAGGAGAGACTGAAATTGGATAAAGAAAAATTTGAATTCATGAAGCAGTATTTTATTTACAACGGGAACAATATTGTGAATTTATTTGAACAATGAAATGAAATAATTTGTACACTTATTTAAATTTGATTGATATTTTTTATATTGTTGAATTAAATATTTTACATCAAATTCGTATGTTTTCTTTTTAATTATCTTATCTAAAATAATGTGCAATCAGGTTGTTTCTGGCAGTTCTACCAGTCTATGCACCATCATGTATGCCATCATGGCCTTCCTCCTCATCTTCAACCATGGCCGGGACGTCCTCAGGGTCCGGGAGATTAGCAATCCTGCATATGTTGTGCAACACAGCAGTGGCCTTCACGAACATCACTGCTCTCTCCGGGGAATATTGAAGATATCTCCCGCTCATATCATGGCATCTCCATCTACAACATCAAAAGTTAATCAGTTTGTTTGCTTACAATGCTTTACTTATCTCCTTTTTTGGTGTGATGTTATCGTCCATATTAATATTATTAAATCATTTTAAATAAATACATTTGCTACATTGCTTTTGAAGTATATAGTGTAACACTATCTTCTTAGGGGTTACGACACACTCCTTATCTACGCTATTGAATGCACCAAAGCAGTATATGTCTCACTCTTCTATCTTTCACCTATACCATATTAGCCTCTCCTGAAGCGGCTACGGCACCTGTTTGTGATGTCCACATTGTGAACTGCTCTCTGCTCCGTTTGGCTCGTTCATGACTGGTGTCATTAGGTAGCGTTTCAGGGATATCCCGAAGTCCCCCAAACATCCAATTCCCTGCCCATCCCACTCAGGTATCGCATTGAATATCGACTGTAAATGCCATATTGAATATCTTAAAGTATTTGGTGAAGCCAATGAAGCAGGTAAAATACAATTATTTATGTTGTGTCTATGGGAACGCCAACCTGGTGTTGAATATGAAAGAGTCGTGGGTGGATCCGGCCACTTTTGCCAACAAATGCCGTGTACAGCCATTATTTGGTCCCTATGGCCTGAACATTTGATTGGCATGCGTA
>OLKM01006154.1:0-14992 GCA_900291075.1 Melanogrammus aeglefinus | reverse complement strand
AGCTGGCGGAGTAAGTCGCCTGAGGTACCTGCCACTTAAGGGCTAGAGCTATTATTTAGCGTCCGCTGTAGCGGCTCAGGGACCAGCAACGAAGACCCGGGAAACAAGCAAGGGACGTCTTCTGTGGGGCCGGAGTTATTCATTCTGCCTTGTAGATATGTGTCCTCGTAGTCCGCTATGTCGGATTTGCCGGGGAGGCGGCTTACCGTGCTCCTTTGCTCGGGGTGGCAGTAACCGATTCTACCTGTGCCCTCACTACCTTGCTACCACTGTTTGAGTTAATGGAGGATCTGGAACTGCCTCGGCGTTCAAGAGAGGCGACTCGTTTCAGCCTGACGCGTCCTCATGGACCCTGCCCTTCTGGCCTGACAGGATGGATCATAGAGCTTGCTACTCTGCTTGCCTCCTCTCCGGTCTAATCTTCTGTGCACATCCCTAGGCTGGGTGAGGGAGGGAGGGGCGGACTGGTGCGTCGTCTCGGCCATGTGGTGGCGGCGTACGGGGTCTTGCCGCGGTAGAACACGTGTGGGGGGCAAGTCGGGGTTGGTTTGAACCTCACGCCTGTTCACTGTCATCCTATCACAGCTTCATTGCTTAAGGTTGACGTCTGACGTCCGCCCAGGTCTTCACGGTGACTTCTCATGATGAGATGGACGCCTCTAGCTGCTTTCCTGGGATTGGCACCCATCTGTTATGTCTCGGCTGGACTTCCATTCCTGCAGAGGAGAGTTGCACTCCACCTGAACTAACCACTTTTTCGCACTGCGATTAACCTACCCTTCTCTCCACACGGGCCGGGAACCGGCCTTGACCTCTAATACTTCACTAGGTTCCTGCGGACCTTGCTTTCTCGTTACCCCGCTCCATGGCTGACTTTTGTTGATTTTTCTCTCCCCTGAATCCTCTCGCCGCCAGCTTCGATTGTCACCTCGCCTTACCTAAATCCTTCTCGTCCTCTACCTTCGCTGACTGTCTGTCTTCATACCTTCATATGATCGATTCTCTTCAAGGGGCATTCGTGACTTTTAGACACTCTGCTATCTCCCTCTCCTCTTCCTTCGACTCCAGACCAGCGCCGAGTCTCACCCCCCCCCCGTGCGTTCTGATCCTGCTGCGCGACTTGGTAGAACAAACAGTTGCGGGTGCTGAGAGGAATGGAGAGATCCGACTTGTCTAATGATCTATCCCTTCTTTTCTTCTTTCTTGTATGTTTACTCTAGTGTGTCAACAACGAATCTGGCCTTTTCGACCAATCAACTCTCCGCTCACCCACAGGAACTGTTTGCCCTGTTTTTCGACCTTCGTTCCTCCACTCACCCACCTCTCCTGCTCCTGCTGGGGATCTTTGTTACCTACTTTACCCGATAGTGGGAGGATCTTCATTCCTGTTTCCTCCGCTCATCCTCCTCCACCATCCCCTCCTTTTTTCGTCTTTATCCCAATTTTCCCTTACCTCTCGAGGGTCAATGGAATCATAATTAACCTGCCAGACCTGCCCTTGTCTTTTCAGGACATTCTGCCTTTCTCACCTCAGCTTCATCATCTCCTCACTTCAGGCATTGTTCAGCTTCTGTCGCTGCTAGAAGAACTTCTCAAAACCACTCTTAATTCTTGCGCTCCAGAACTTCGACGGTATCTCTTCTTTCCTTCCTCTCGAAACATGGAGTGCATTGTACAACTGTCTCCTATTATTCAGTCTGAACCTGCTTGCCCTCACAGTCAGGCTTCAAGAAGGCCTTACTGAGAAGGTGGTGATCTTTTTCTTGGTGCTGGCAGAGGCTTCGGTCTCATGCCGGTTGGCTACGTTGTCCGTTTTCGCGTGTCCGGCGGCATTTCGACGGTGACCGCCGGATCCTGGGCCTGGCCAGTGGTGCTGGAACTGTGGCATCGCTGGAATGGTGGCTCTTTCTGGTTCACTTTTTCCTGATTGGCCGCACTTAAGTGACGTGGATGGCTCCTTTGTCACCTTATTGTCCTTGAACTGGGGTCCAGGCTCTGTTCGGGGGCTCTTCTGTTCTCCTCCTATCCAGATCTCTGGGCTCTGTATTGCGTCACAGACTTTTCTTATCATGCTATGCTGCGACACTGCTGGTATTCCTCTCTTCCATTCGGAAAGCGCTGATTGCAACACGCTATTCGGCGATGTCGGTCGCGTGAGCGGACGTCGGCCCTGGACCGAAGACTGCCATCACCTGAGCTTAACCTCAACAACCGGTCTCCTATCCCAGGGAACGATTGCCACCATGGATTACTGGTCCGTTGAGAAATCACTGTAATCTTCCTTTCCAACTGCCAGAAACCTCAGGCTGTGGTTTGGACAATCAGTTATGTGCCGAACCATCACTGCGGTGGCCCGTCCTGCAGATTTGCCTTTACACCTCGCCGAATCCGCCCTTCCTAAAGGGAAGAGCTTCGCTTGCGGTCGAGGGCAGGCGGGGGCTCCCGGCTGCTACTGACTCATCTGGCTGGATTCCTGCCTCTGCGATTAAACCTTGTTGCAGCGATCCGATGGGCCGCCGCGCCTCGTGTTACGCTTACGAAGTTCTGCATGTGCCCTCTTCCGGGACCTCACTGGCTCCCTGAAGTAGCTCGCATAAACTTAAGACGTTGCTACTGCATACAAGGGCAGTCGATGGACCGCCGGCGGGGGGGGGCTCCTCAGCTTGCTAAAGCACACACGCCAGCTTCGATCGGGGCCGCGTAACTACTAGCTGGACGCTGGTCGCTCGCTAAGAGCTAACAGAAGGTCGTTCATGCCAGTTCACACTCTTCTGCGGTTTTGGGCCTCAGTGGTGGAACGAGCTCCCTTGCACTCTCAGGCCGCAGAGTCGTCCTATCTTTCCGAACGACTCAAGACTCCCGCTTTCAGAGTCATTCGAATCTGCCGCGGACCTGCCTTGGCCATTGTACTTGTATTGTATTGTGTTGTATTGTATTTGTATTTATATACTTCTGTGTGCAAGCGTGCTGCTATCATGCGGGTGTACCGGGATGGTTAGCTGTGGTGGTGTACTTAGCGTGGCTAATGCCTCGACTGTGATTATAGACCCAAGTTGCGGCCACGGGAGCGCAATGGTAGATTCTTATGGGTTTAGGTTTCGGTTGTCGAGTGGGTGTAACATGAATCGTGTCTGAGTGTAGAAACCATGCATTCCACTGTTGTGATTAGGCGATTGAAATTCATGTGGTCATGCGTTGTCTCATCGGGGGTGAAGCACGCTGTCCATCACGGTCTTGTGGGGGAGGGGGATTGGGATGGCACTTCTCATGGTTTTTACACTACGCCAAAGCACCGAAGGGTATTCAGACCAACCCCTTTAGATTTGCATCGGGCGTAAGAGTAATTTATCCGCCGATTAATAGCCACAGCGCCGATCCGCGACAGATATTCCGTCGGCCTTCCACTTGCGTTCGACGGTTAAATTGGCCAACATTTTTTCTTTGTTATAAAATCTTTTTCTTGTGTCACACCTATTAGGCAACATTCTGAAGCAATTAGTCGTCTCTATAGCAGCTAAGGGAAATAAAGATGCTTTGGGTTAATTGAGAAGAGGTATCTGTGGTTTTTCCCTCCAAAACCAACAAGATAAACCTGCAACAACAGCCACAACAATTTGGCTACAGCCCTCATAACTTTGCACTTGCAGGACTATTATCTCAGAGCGAGCCCCTCCTCTGGCCAGAAGCTTGTTCTCTTTATTCCAAGATGCATAGCTATATAGATAGTGCCCAAAGGGACCCTAACCCTTACCCTACTGCACCTGCAGGATACAAGGATATTAAAACTTGTCACTGTACGGTTTATTTAGATATGGATTTCCCCACAGTTGGCCCATTCCTCTCTCTGCATTCCCCATTCACACCGCCCTTCACTACAGCACATCGGCCTCCTTCCTTCTCACCAAACACACGGTATCCATGGTGATGGATAATAGGACCACTGGCTGCAAAGCAAATGGCTTCAACCGTCCTTTATGGCTATTGTACCAGGGCTACAAGTTGCTGAATAATTGAAACTGGCAGGGCCTATCGTGTTCTAGCTCACATTTTAGCACTTCAAAAGGCGACATTCATGATTGATGAAACCATTTACTTTCATCCGCTATATAATTTAACGTCTCCCTTCCCTTTCTGTCTTCCCTCTATTCTCATTATTTTATCCTGGATTAATCTTACGTTTAAATTTGTTGGTGTGTGTGCTTCACTGAGGATTGTGTGGAACTGTGAAGGAGGAGGAGGAGGAGAGAGGAGGAGGAGGAGGAGGAGGAGGAGGAGAGGAGGAGGAGGGAGGAGGAGGAGGAGGAGAAGGAGGAGGAGTGTAGTGTACGAGGGAGGGAGGATGTTGCGTATGAGCAGGCCTGAGGGATGTATACATGGCTCCAGAGCTCCGTAGCTCCCTGGAGTTAGCGCTCGTGCTCTGTGGGATGCAGATGCTTATTCTGTTTTTGAAGAGAGGGCGCCGAGAGGGAAATGGACACCAGACCGGGACGTGATTGAGCTTCTTATTGGCAGAGGAGGGTGTCTCTGATGGACCGTACGATGACCAGGCTCACCTAACGCACAGATCAACACCAACGTGTGAGCACACGCATGCACACACACACACACACACACACACACACACGCGCGCGCACACACACACACACACACACACACACACACGCACGCACGCACGCACGCACGCACGCACCGCGCACACACACACACACACACACACACACACACACACGCACACACACACGCAGCACACACACACACACACACACACACACACACACACACACACACACAAAGGTATATCAATGAAGACAAATGTAGCTTGAGAAAGTGTGTTAATATCATTTGATAGAGTGGTGTGTTTAGCACCATCAGCTCTCCCCCCTCCTTCCTACTTCCTCCTTCTACATTACACTGAGCTGTTTGCTCGGGATTGAATTTCCTCAACGAAAATCAAAGGCTTCTTTCAACACTTGCTAAATAGAGATCCATCCAGAGGGCATATTTGATTGCTTTGCATGCAATCCAGTTTTGCATTGAAATACCTACCTGCATACTTAATTAATCATCCCTCAGAATGTAGGATTGTATGTAGGATTGTGAAAAAAAGGATGTTAGCAAATGATTGGAGAAACCTGACAATAAAACAGCTGTTGCTTATCTGGACGATTTTAATTGTAAAACTCTTGACTTTTGATAAACACGTAGCCATCCTTTATGCCATTTTAATGGACAGAAGTTACCCTTTATGCATGACATGAGCCGAGCTTGGCAAAAAGTTAAAAAAAATACAGAATGGAAAATGCACCACGAATGAAAGCAAGAAATAAATTGACTGAAAGTAAAAGAGAGAGTTGAGGAAAAACTAAAAACAGTGAGGGAGAAGCGAAGATACGGAGGCGGACAGGAAAGGAGCTTTGGTGGAGCACTCTCTGCATGAATTATACACCAGCTTATCCTCCTTCAGTGGGATGCAGAGTCAAAGAAAACCCCCAAAGCCCATACGGGAAGATAAAATGGAGAGAAAGTACTGCGAAAGGCTGCCAAAATACCCACGGCAAGTATTCAACCTGTCACAAAACTCGACAGGGACGGGGTTAACTGTAAGCCATTTCAAACACAGTTGAAGCAATCGCAGCTTTGCAACCATGCTGTCAGTTTTTTGGCAGGTCGTCTGTTTTGTAGTGGAACACAATCCTGCACTGTATTCATGTCCACTGTCTCCTCATGTCCCAGCAGCTGCAGCTGTAATGAGCCATTATAAAACATATGTTCATATGTTCAATTAAACTTTGTAATCAAAGGAGAGGCTTTCTAGGAAGTATTTCCACACGGGCTTCACACACGCTGAGCCAAATTGGCCATATCGATGCAATTTCATAAACATGCTTCAAAACAGTAGCAATCCCCCTCCGCCCCCCCCCTTACAAAAGCATTACATCTGTCCTTGCAACTGAAATAGAGAAAGAAAATTGTCTATAATGTGTCGTGTTTGCATACTGTGGAGTGCCTAGAGGCCCCAGACCCTCCACAAGGGGAGAATAGGGATCAGAACCCCTGGGCCCTCTCCCTCAGAGAGACACAATGGGAGAAGTTTTTGACAATCTGCATTGTCCAGTCAGCCTGCTGCACGGTTTGCGATGGGGAACTCCTGCCGGCCATTAGACTACAAGCCGATGTCTTAGCCACAAAGGCAGACACAACCCCTGACGGTAACAGCCCAAGAGATAACGGTGAGCAGCCTTGTAGAGAAGCCAAAGCTTTAAGAAATACTGTACAAAGAAGAGGGACACCACAGAAGAGGGACCTTATGTGTGTTGTCTACCCTGACACACCCCTTTTTTCCTTGACGTCCAACCGGCCTCCGGGGTATAAAAGCCCATACAGGAAACCTTCCCAGAACTTGGATCAGTTGGATTTGCACCCTCCCCTTCACCCTCATCATTGTTTGGTCTTTTTTTACACACACAAGTAGGCCTCGGTTCCCTCAAACTGCCCAGTAACGCTATTTGATAACTTATCTAGGAAAGAATGTGTCACAGCAAGTTTGTAACAATTCAACAATTGTAAGCCAGTGGCTGCTTCCCGCTTGGAGTAGTTCAATCAATACCTGTAATAAGGATGAGAACTGGAATCGAGCAGCTTGTCTGAGCGGCCACGGACCGTCAGACCAGGGACAATAGAGGAAATGAGTGATCAATTAATGTGTGATAATTTTGCCAGCTGGGAGACGGACTGGCATCATATGAGCATTGTTTGTTACATTACATAAATGTTATGTAATACAAGCCGGCTCATCCCAGTTGTGTTCTAAGCGTGTTGTGTGTTTCTATACCCCCCTCCTCACAGCCAGGGCGAGGTATCGGTTCCACTGGCCCTTGGGACCAGGTGTGAGGACAACACACAGTTTTACGACCACTCCTGAATTATTTACACGTGCTCAACCCTGCTTGTGAGGGTGTGCCCCCCCTTTGTGTGTGTGTTTGCGTGTCAGTCAGTGGTGGGGGCAGTTATTGAAAGTGGAATGACACACAGTATGACTGATAGACACCAATAGAGACACCAATAGAGTCACAGTAACATGTGGCAAGTCAGACATGGAGAGATTGGCTGTTACTGAACTGGTTCTGAAGAGACGTTCCCGTCACAAAGTAAAGGCTCAAAAGCCGTATAGACAGATACAGAAACATTTAAGCTGCTGTCTGCAATTTATTTTAGCAAAAAAAAATCTGTTTTAATCCTGACAGCGATCAATAAATCAAATATTCTTACAAGATGCAAAAAATAATCCTGTATCTGGGGTTATCGAAGGCTTGTCATTTCATTGAGCCCTAATAAAATGATTGGATGGCATTCCTGTCTGTCTACATACCTACCGGTCTACCTGCCCGCCGTCTGCCCTGCACTCATTGTGCGTGACCCAAGTCCTCCACAAGGCTAGGCAGACCTATTGCTGAAGCAAGTGAACTGGTCACGGGTTTTGGTAGACCGGGTAGCCCCGCCATTCCGCCGGCGATTTGAGTTTGCCCTGCCCAAGGGTCTGGAGAAGAGCAATACATTCTTCTTCCTGATTCCGATACGATATCGTCAACACAGCTGGCTGTTTCCCTTGGAGCGCCTATTGGCTGGTTTTAACACAATGACGACAGTGAAGTGACGGCAAGCAGTCAATTGCGTACAGGGTCAGTTTAGCTAGGCCCGTTGATCGTGCCTCTTGTGGCTGAAGAAAATGTGAAGAAAATGACGGAAGCTTCCCCAGACCAACGTGGAACCTTTGGATCGTGTCCTGATGGGAGGGGATGGAATTTTTCAGTTGGATGTTTTCAAAATTTACTGATCTGACATCCTCCTCCTCATACTCAAAATGTTGTCATAGCAAAATGTTCACAAATTTGTACACTTTCATTCTGACCAGGGGCCACCATGCATGAATAATGAATGGTAAGGATGTGATAATAAAAAATATAAATAATGACTAAATGCCATATATCTAATGAATACACATTACAATTTACATATGAGCAGATTAACTGCATTTCCAATGACAAACTTACATTTTTCATCTATGTCTATTTTTAACCCTTTATTTGAACCCCACCATTTTGAGTAAGTATGTTTTAAGGTCCAATGCTGTCTGTCCTACCTTAACGACTTACATTTATCATAGCACATTTGATACTAATCAAACATAGCATTATCCTAGGCATCGCTGTATAGCTCCACAGCACAAAAGACACTCTCACCTGAGGATTAATATCAACATTGAAGTAGTAATCACCTTCTTTTATGACCAGTAACTACAGTATAAACTATAAAGCCATTAAGCCATGTCCTGGAGATCAGTGTTTTCAGGGCTCTACTCGCCTGCTCTGAGGGGACAGCTGTGAGCAGTGATAAAAACAGGCGCCAAGCAAACAAAGCATCAAACAATTAATCCTGTTTGGTTTTCAAATATATTCCGTTGGCAAGCCCCATAAATCATTGATCATCTTATACACCTGAACAGGCACGCATGCACACGGATAATAAGGGGACACACACACACACACACACACACACACACACACACACACACACACACACACACACACACACACACACACACACACACACACACACACGCACACGCACACACACACACACACACACCACACGCCGCGCGCGCGCTACGCCCCACCAAGTATTTATATGGTGAGTGGACCCTCACCCTAGTATTGTGAGCACATGTTCGCACACAAACACATGCTCCCATACACGCACGCAAACACCTACACAAAAAAACATGCAGGAACCCGCACTCTATAGACACACAAAAAACGTGCACAAACACTCAAATACAAATAAGAAAAACAAAAGAAGTATTAAAGAGAAAAAAAGCTGGTCCCCAGTTGATTGTACAGGTTCAACCCAAGGACCCTTCTCCACCTCAACTAGGCCGCCCCTCTGTTAGTCATAGCAGGCCACCCTGTTGTACTTCCTTTAATATGCGTGGTGGCTAACTGTACAACAGGTCCCGTCTATTATCCTTCGTATATCACATTTATTTTTCTCATTCTACAAGTCCTACTGCCGTATAGCGGCCACCCTGTTGTACTTCCTTTAATATGCGTGGTGGCTAACTGTACAACAGGTCCGTCTATTATCCCGGTCTAACACTATTTCATTTCCTGCTTAAAGTGCGTATTGGAAGTTAGATACTACAGTGAAGAATCATATAGGAAAAAAATTCGAATACACGATTTTTTAGTTTTTATTAATAAATCTACACTACAAGTGGCATCTTGAGCCGTTTTTGTGATACAATTTTACTTCCGCATCTCAAACGCTCGTTTTCAAGCGTGACGTAGGAAATGGTAGACGGACGTTCTAATCATCATAGACTACATAGGCAACATAACAATGGATAACAGTTTCGGACCACTTCCGTACAATTTTGAGCCAGCTAGCCGTGAGGGAGAACAGCAACCACCTAAATAGGGGGGGAGACACCATTGGCAAATAGGAGGGGAGATAGAGTTGTGGTGTCAGGAGAATCAGTGGAGAATTGGGCAGGTGTCTTGGTGAGTAACTGGCATTAGCTTGAGTTAATATTAGCTAATGACAGCAAATGATGGCCACGTTTCAATATTTAACAGGCATAACTTTGCTAGTAGGCCTACTTGATTATATATGAATCTACAGGATGTATAACTCCACACTATCTCTTACATAACTACTACTGGAGGGATGGAGGGAGGGCGGACGGACGGGTGGGCGAGCAAGAGAGTGCGCGATCAAACTGAAAGAAACGAGCGAAGTTAACCTCACATTTCATTTTGATAGGTGCTTGTGTGGGAAATGCGAAACGATATTGTTTCCCTATCCTAAAGGCAGTATCGTATAGTATAGTAACGTTTCCGAATCGTTGAATGAATCTCTGACCGGTCCGTGATCTTCACTGCCGCCGGTGGCTGAGCCCGAAGCTGCGGCTGGAGCGGCATGAATGAGGGATATCACACCTGGCCGCTTTCAGCCTCACTCTTTTCTCGCTCCGAAAACCCCATCTTGAAACTCCATCATGTCCCCGGAAAACATAGTCCTCAGGTCTAAAGTGAGCCGCGCAAATGAACGAGTATTTGGTGACAGAGGCGAAAAAAAAAGTCCTTTCTCTTCACCTGAACAAAAATGCACCCAGGCTCGAAAGCCTGCTCCATCCTTTCTCCGATCGGGGAAAACTGTGAAATCGTACCATCCTCTTCGATGACTGTGAATCTAGCGCGGTGTATTTAGTTTTAGGTTGGATATTCGACGGATATTCAGTCCAGTTCCAGCCGCGGACTTCACGGAGATTTGCCCGGCAATAGCAGCAGGAGAACGGTCAGCGCACCTCGCAGAGCCTCGCGGTGAATCGCTGGAAACTGATTTAGGGACTGTCAATAAATTACTTCACGTAAAAATATCAATACAAAATACTTGCAGTTTTTTCAATATTTTTCATTTCATGTGACCCAGTGACTCCAAACCAGTATCTAATTGTATTATTAAACCAGAAGAATAAGACACACCACTTGTTATGGTGTTTTATTGCTTCCTCTATTTTATATGAATATTAATATTCAGAAATGACACTTTTCTTTCAATAGCTTCCATGCCATGTGACCAAGTGCACTCCCAAACCAGTAGCCTATCCAATTGTAGAAAGTAAAACCCTAAGCATAAGACACACCACCACTTGTCATGGTATTTTAGTGCTTCCTCTATTTTATATGAATATTAATATGCAGGAATTATATTTTTCTTTCAATAGCTTCCATGCCATAAGACCCCAGTTGACTCCCAAACCAGTATCAATTTGTAGAAGTAAACCCTATGCATAAGACACACGGCTTTTCATGTATTTTTAGTGCTTCCTCTATTTTATATGAATATTAATATGCAGGAATTATCATTATTTCTTTCAATAGCTTCCATGCAATTGTGACCCAGCGACTCCAAAACCAATATTTAATTGTAGAAGTAAACCCTATGCATGAGACACACACCACTTTTCATTGGTATTTTATTTTGTGTGTTTCACCATTGCTAAAAATACCATGAAAAGTGTGTGTGTCTTATGCTTTAGGGTTTACTTCTACAAATTGATACTGGTTTTGGAGTCACTGGGTTACATGGCATGGAAGCTATTGAAAGAAATATGATAATTCCTGCATATTAATATTCATATAAAATAGAGGAAGCAATAAAATACCATAACAAGTGGTGTGTCTTATTCTTCTGGTTTTATAATACAATTAGATACTGGTTTGGAGTCACTGGGTCACATGAAATGAAAACTATTGAAAAAATTGCAAGTATTTTGTATTGATATTTTTACGTGAAGTAATTTATTGACGGTCCCTAAATCAGTTTCCAGCGATTCACCGCGAGGCTCTGCGAGGTGCGCTGACCGTTCTCCTGCTGCTATTGCCGGGCAAATCTCCGTGAAGTCGCGGCTGGAACTGGACTGAATATCCGTCGAATATCCAACCTAAAACTAAATTCACTGCGGTGAAATCGGTGATGGTCGGACAGGAGGTCGGAGTTGGAACAACCCCCACAGATACAAAACCTCATCTCGCCGATTAAAAACTACTGCCATCAGGCAGGAGATACAGGTCCATGAAAACCAGAACAAACAGACTACAAAACAGTTTTTATCCAACAGCCATAACCTCACTAAATGTTGCTACCAGAGCATAGTTGTGTTGTGTATCACATCTGTGTAGGCACATTATAAATGTGAATGTTTGTGTGGGTGTGTCTTATGTGTTTTTTAGTGTAGGCCTGATTAGCTTTTATAGTTTTTTATTGATTTATTTATTTATACGTACTACCTCAATGTGATGTTTTTTACTGTACAAGGACTGCACTTAATTTCGTTGTACTTGTACTGTTACAATGACAATAAAGATTCTATTCTATTCTAACTACTCACAACTACGCATAGAGCTGAGGCAGCAACAGCGACCGCGGTCTACCAATTCCTACGTAATATGACGCGTTTGACGTATCACATAAAAAAACAACGGTTTTTGAAGCCTTGCTCAAAATAGGCACTTTAAAACTGGAATTTTTGCCGATATAATATTTTTAACTGATAAAATCCCGCATTTCAATTTCAAAGGGCAATTTTCAGAGAATGTTATGTATAAATATTTAAAAAAAAATTAACTTCCAATACGCACTTTAAAGCTGTGATGGAAAAGTCCACTCATAGCCTGGCCCGGTGGTTCTCTGTTGGCCGTTGCCGATTCAATTCACTCAATTTGAACAAGCTCTGCGTGCCCAAACCAAAGACTGCACAGTGCACTTCATTGGACATGGCACAAGCCCTGTGTCTTTTTGATAGCTACCCAACTGTGATGGATGGATAGACAGAGGCTGCATGTCAGCTGTTGTTGGATGGGATTATCTTGATTGCTTTTATCCACGCCTCACCTGTTGGTGAAGACCTTGCTGTAGTTCAACACCTGCACCTCCAATATCTCGTTGCCATCCAGCTTGCTGCCGGTCGGCCATCGGAACGTCTGAAAGAGAAATAAATCAAATTGTTTTTCATTTGTGTGTGTGTGTGTGTGTGGGGGGGGGGGGGGGGGGGCAGGGGTTATCCAGCTATTTGCCAATTTTTAACTAAATACATTTTCTGTCTGTTATGGTTGACACTATAAGACACTGTATTATACCATGGACACATATTATTATGACGCCATGCAGACTTCAATATTCTTATTTTGAAACTAACCTTTAAGGACAATAGTTTCAATACAATTGCAATGTGATGTGGATTGTAAAGTTGTGTTTAGGGTCGATTACTACTTATTTAGTCTTGAATTCCTGGCATCTGAAATGGATTTGACCGCGTCTTGGACAGCAGTCTCTTTCAGTTAGCATTCATCTCGTATCTCGAGATACGAGATGAATGCTAACAAAGACAAAGATCTTTGTCTTCCATGGACATGAAAATAAATCACTTTCATTTGTCATAATTAGCAAAGCAAACCACTGACAGATAGAATAATTGTGTACTTTAATATGGATTTCAATTTCGCCACTTAGTAGAAATATACACAGCTGTATTATTATTTTTACCATCCATTAAAATGTAAATAATAATACAATAACATAATCTTCCCCTGTGGTTTTTTTCCCAGTCAAACCACAGTCCGATAATTGATCATGGAGAATGGGCTATTTGTGTCATATGCTAAAAGATGATGATGCTTAAAAACATTCAGAAAGAAAAATAAGAATGCTTCAAATCCAAGACTAGCTTTTGCCAATTGCAGTTATGCGCTAGCATTTTGTGGTAGAGCATCAAGCTGTCGAGTTATCTAATATGAATGCCTTTTCATTCACATGCCGTAGATTTCTGCCCTCCAAAGATCTCAGTATGGACGTCCGTGTCGCAGCGACCTGAAGATTGAGGAGAGAGCCTTGGAGAATTGAATCCCGTTAGGAAGCGGTCGAAGTGAGAACCCAGAGGAAAAAGCCCATGGGTAATTTAGGAGCTCATTTTGGCCCCTACTGCTGTGGCGGGCGCTCTGATTCACCAGCAACATAGGGAGGGGGGCGGTTGTGTGGCCCGCGCGCCATTCAATTCAGGACCCAGGTCTTTATTAAGAAACCTTGGGTTCCACCTGCTGCTAGTTGCTCATAGCAACCTGTGGACCAGCAAAAACGAGCACAAATAGACCGACAGCAACGGCCTGTCCTCCAACCCAACAACAGATTGGTTGTGTGTAGTATAGGGATCATCAAGTCTACGTCCACTCTAAGATGTCACTCCCCGCTATAACGCGCATGTCGTTGCAGAAAGGAGACGAAGCGACAAGAGCCCGCAATCAATGTCTTTTTGTGCGGGATTGTTTGCTACAAACCCTTTAATATAAGACTTGATTTAATCGCCATTATTCTACTTCTTGCTTACAACATAATAAAGAGCAATTTCAAATACTTTAATAATCATCGCTTTTCTTATATGATTGCATGCTATAAATGTATACTGTTCTGTTTTGAGGGTATAGACATTGGAGGCGCATTGGCCATACCGAGCGGATTGGGGGCTCCAAACCGCCCCCGCAGAGCAGAGGATTATGACGGAGGCTCATCGCAGGCCCACGTCCCCTCCCCCCGGGCCCTTCCCCCTCCCAAAAAAAAAAAGCATGACAGCAGGAGAGAATGCACAGCGCTGCGTAGGCAAGGGGCGGTGCCTATACTTCCCGGGTCTGGTAGAACACCAAAGTACTCCGGTAAAGGCAGACCTGGCTAGGCGTTTTTCATGCCCAATTCAAAACTGTTGTCACAAGCTGCAGGCTGGTCGGAGGATATAAACGACGGCGGGTACTCACGGCTAAGCCGTTATGCCTTATCGGCACGACGTGCTGGCATGGCCTGTTATTGGCTCGCCCAGAAGAACGAAATAATTATAGGGCTCTTGTTGGGAGCTCTGCAGCAAGACCGTTTTGGGCATTGATAACAGCCGGGTCTCCTACGCTCTGAACTTTCCTAAACTCAGACGCAGGGGCCTGGGGAGCGCCCTCGGTGGTGTTAGCTATGACATTGAAGAACCTGCGCAGGAGGGGCTTATGCCCACTGCCCCGGGCGATATAAGGAATGGAGCTGCTGTCAGTGGGACCGAGTTTCCTTCCAAGCCATACCCAGCAGGGAGTGCGCAATTTCAGGCCCAGCTCGCCCATCCCCGCTCCATACAAGAAGTCCTCTGGAACTGGCTCTAGCAGCAGGAGATATTGTGGGGAGGAGGACCATGAAGGCAGCCTGAGGAGAAGTGATCCTACAGTGAGACCGCTGCATGCACTGATCAGCGAACTGACGTAAAAGCCTTGCAAGGGTATAGGATGAAATGACCGGAACTAATACGGGCTGTCGGGCTCCACAGCAAAACTGAATGAGGCCAGATGTTAGTTCCGGTGGTGACAGCAGTTGGAAGCAGACCTGCAGTGCAGCTGAGGACAGTGTC
>OLKM01006153.1:0-14993 GCA_900291075.1 Melanogrammus aeglefinus | reverse complement strand
ACAAACAAAGCTGTTTAATTCCGCTAGACTCCAGATCAACCCAATCTTCGAGTTTGAGCGGCTGTCTGCTGAATCTTGCACAGGTTTTCCTAAAAATGGAAATGTAAACATCAGTATAATATGTTCTGGCCAACATACACAAGCCATTAGTTGCCAATACTATACACACAATATTTCAGGAATCCTAGCAAACTGTCCTTAGAGATCTGCCAAGAACTCCTAACAATGTTTCGATCAAGCCGGTTCACAAGACATCAATTCCTCAAATCAAGGCTTCCAAACCGTGTTGTCATATTTTCAGAGATAATCATAGCGTTGCCAACCACCAAAGTAGACCTGCATGACTGCCACAGTTAACCTATGATAAGTTGTACTTCTACAAAGTTTAAAGCTAAAGAAAATTTGTATATGACTGAGACAAAAGAGCCTGGTTTCACTCCCAAGGGTCATCACACAGTTGAGCCTCTGAGCATAATATGTGAAAGAACATTAGCATGATATATGGTGTCGCTGAGCCTCTGAATGCACCACCCAGATCCTCACACTAACCATAACCACCGTTGACTAACTTTAGATAGCTGATGCAAAATGATTTATTGGGAGATATCACTGGACACTTTCAAAATGGTGCCTTGGCATAAGAAAGTGTTGGAAGCGCACAGGTGTATCTATTAAAATAGCTACATGGAAACTTTTATGAAAATGCATTAAAGAGTAAACAGCTCTACAATATTTCTTTAAAACAAATGCTAAATGTATTTTAACATAGTTAAATGTTTCCCAATACATAGACAGTGTAATAAATGGGACCAGACAGGCTCAAGTTAACATAGAATTCAAAAAAAGTTAGTTTTTTTTGGCAAGAAGGTTGGATAATAAGGTGTAAAAGTAAATAACACTCAATTCTTATGTGCTTCAATCTCACAATACCTAAACCAAGGGGAACTGCCCATTGGTCCGACCACCCATTGGTCCGACCTCCCATTAGTCCGACAAAATGCCCATTGTTGGTCCGACCTCCCATTGGTTCGACCTCCGTTTACTCCGACAAAATACCCACTGGTCCGGACCTCCCATTGGTTTCGACCTCCCGTTTACTCCGACAAAATCAACCACCAAGTCGACCATAGGTAGGAGGTCGAACCAATGGGTGATCCCGTTAGTTCGACCTGTCATCCCTACTTTCTGACAAGCGCTTTCATTTCGCGAGCATGCGTCTCTCTCCTCTCTCTCTGTCTCTCTCTCTCTGAGAGTTTTTGTTTTAACTCTGCTGTCCAATGCTTTGGCCACATTGTACATCACAGTCGTGCCAATAAAAGCAGAGAGAGAGGGAGAGAGAGAGAAAGAAAGAGAGAGAAAGAGCTCTCGGCAAACGCACATCACACACACACACGGACGGAGCGGAGCGAGAGCCGTTTCCTCTCGTTGCCGTTAACCGATTGTGCCAGATGCGCCAGAGCGCGCGCACCTCTGTGCCAGGCTCGCGCTCTGTTGGGAGATTTGTGTTATTCATCTTAACAGAGATGCTGAACCAGAGGGATTAATGCACACATTCACACAGGCTACACACACACGAGCTACCTACAGACACACAGTGGCGGAGCTAGACTTTTATCCTTGGGGTGGCCAGGGGGTGGCCAAGGCTATTTCAGGGGGTCCACAGACTATAACAATGAATTTGTTTTCTTGACTTATCATATTGCAATCTGGAGTGTCAAATGTTGAAATGTACATACTAAAGCACACAGGAGATCAGATTTATGTATAATATAATTTGCAGATTATTAACAATGCAGAAGAAAATGTAAAACACAACTTGGCAACAATTTTTTCAATAATTAATTAAATAATAACTCATTTTTACAAAAATGGTGAAAATGCACCAACACATTTCATAGTTACTCACACAAAACATCTCTCTCTGTCTTCTCTTCCTCCCTCTCCAATATATCAACACACAGGCATCAATATATCAAAACACAAACTTGGCAACAATTTTTCCATATATTCATTAATAATAACTTATTTTTAAACAAAAATGGTGGAAAATGCACCCAACACATTCATAGTTACTCACACCTCTCTCTCCCTCCCCCTCTCCTCTCCTAATTATCAACACACACAGGCACACACACAGGCATCAATATCAACACACAGGCACACACAGGCATCAATATATCAAACACAACTTGGCAACAATTTTTCAATAATTCATTAATAACTATTTTTTACAAAAATGGTGAAAATGCACATTCATAGTTACTCACACCTCTCTGTCTCCCTCCTCCCCCTCCCTCTCTCTGCATTAGGCAAGGAGAAATGTCTACAGGCAAAGCAGTAGGAGGAGTCTTTAAGGATTGAGTATTCAAGCGAAGGATTTGCTCTGTACCAGGCACTGCAGAATGCTCTCTTCCTTGATCCATGCTGGGTTCTGGGGAATTGTGTCAGACAAGGCTGAACTGGTCCCTCCTCTTTGCATCTGGAAATATCTGGAAAACAAATAAAATAGTCATGAAAACACAGTTAAGGGATCCAGAAGATTATTAGACAATAACTGCAGCTAACTAGCAAGTTTCAGGTAAGTAGACCTACCACTGAGGTCCTCTCGGATGAGCAAAATGAGTGCTGGAGACAGCTGGCTCTGGTTCTGGCTCTTGTTGCTCATCGACATCCTCATTAGAGTCAGAGGCCTCCGTGTCCTCCTTCGATGGAACTACATTTGTATAGTGTAATTCAAAATAAAAATGCAACCACCATTAAAAAAACAACACTCATAGCAGTAACCAACATTTCAAAATATCTAAAACTAAACTTAATTACTGAACTGAGCATGTGACTGTTTCTGTCTATGCTCTGACCTGGTAATGATGGGCTGTGCTGTGTTGTGCATTCTCTCTCCCGACTAGTCCCAGGAAGGGAGCTGCCATCTTTGTCTTCTGTGTCCTCCCTCAATGGAACTACATTGTATAAAAATAAAAATATTAGTGTAAGCAAAATAAACATACAACCACCATCAAAAAACAACACACATCAGTAACCAACACTTCAAAATATCTAAAAAACAAACAAACAAAAAAACTTAAGGGGTTCCTACACAATTTGAAAATTTCCAGAGACCTAATTCCCAGACTTCTCAGTAAAAACATAAATTAAAAAGAATCTAATAATTTTGTGACATTTGAGTAATAAGATGTGTATCATGGCGAGTAGATTATGCAATTCATCATGGAAATCATTTGTTATCATTATTGAATTTGCATGCCATTTATGTCACCAAATTATTTCCGGAAGATTGTAGATAGGTAGTGTATGCAAAATAATTAACCCACAAATCTTAAGATAACCCAGATAAGTATAAATATATTTCCATACAATTGTTTCCATCTTCCATATTACTACAGACCTGGAAATGTAGAAATTTCCATACTTTCCATACTAGCGTAGGAACCCTGTAACTTAAAATGACTGCATGTGACTGCTTCTATGCTCTGACCTGGTGATGATGGGCTGTGTGCATCACATTCTCTCTCCTCCTGACTCGTCCCAGGATGGGAGCTGCCAGGACTGCTGGCAGACCTGAATTCTGGCTGTCTGTCTCCCTCATCTTTTCCTGACTTGCTTCTTTTTAAAAAGAGGTCATAAATTCTTTCTCCCCCTGCCTTTTCATTCTCAACTGACCCCTATGAAAAAATAAGCCAGTCTTGTTAACGTTACTCCTGGCATCACTTACAATCACACAATGTTATTAAATCCCCACTTCAAGCCTAAAAAATGTCAGGGCAAATAAACCACTGTAGACCTAAGTTTAATATTCAGACTTTTCAGCCAGTTGGCAGCAGGCTAACTACCGTGTTCACGTTACGTTTCAACAGAGCATGAAACAGCTAGCTGGCTGATTCTCCGCTAGTTTCATTCCTCTAGAATCATTGGAGAAACACGTAATATAAATAACGTTAGCGACCCAAATGAATTAAACGTAGACGTTAGCGGCTGTTGGAAGCTAGACACCATGAGATGTAACGTTAACGTTTGCTTGATGCCGTGGCTCTCTGCTTGTAGCAAAAAACAAACAAACTTCTATCTACAAAAGTTATTTTAAACAGTGACTCATTAGGACACCACGTAAAACCTACATTACGACCAGGATTTCTCTGTCCATGAAGGTTATCCTTCTTCTCCTTCTTTTTCTTTGTCACTTCGTTGATCTCCGGGAACAGGCAACGATAACCGAGTCCAGTTCAAATCTTCCTCTTCTTCAGTGGCGATTCTTCTTCTTCTCCTAATGAACGTGGTTCGCAGTGCTTTGTGGTGCATAGCGCTAACTACTGTACAGGAGGGACTTAGCAGTCAATAGGTTTCACTGATTTAAAAATGCAACTGGCTCCTTCCGACAAGACGTGCGGTGCCGCGATATGTCAATCATCTGGGGTGGCACCTGGGGGGTCCAATCTGATTTCAGGGGGGTCCAGTGCTACCCCGGCCTCCCCTCTAGCTCCGCCACTGCAGACACACAGCTGAGGGGCCGGAGAAATGCGCATCTGGTGGCGTGCTCAACCTGGTCAGTGCGTGCGTTTTATTTCAAACACAGACTGTACAGTGAAAGGACATTTTTAAATTTCAAGTTGGCAGCTCTCAAATATCCGACCTGTCTGTTTAGATTACAGATGCATTAGTGCAGATCGAACTAATGAGGACGTCCCATTAGTTCGAACTCTCATTACTCCGACTGTCGGAACAATGGGAGTTCGAACTAATGGGAGTTCGAACTAATGGGAGGTCGGACCAATGGGAGGTCGATCTAATGGGAGGTCGGACCAATGGGAGGTCGGACCAGTGCCATGGACCCAAACCAAGTATAGCCAGTTCATCAAGCGAGAAAGTTTTGCTTGCTAAATAAGGTTTTCCCTGTGGCCACCAGATCCTCCTGTAAACACAAATACATAACTGTGATCAGTCACTCTTGGCTAAATTCTACATGAACAATATGGACAATAAGATCCTAAATAAAAAGTTCACATGAATGTACTGAGAGGTATATGCAGGCAGGGAGAGACTGACCCTTTGATTCAGTGGGTGGTAAGGTGCTCTATTTATATGTAGTGTGTGTCATAGTTAGGCCATGTTTATACATAGCAGGGTTTTCTGAAAAACAGCGATTTTCTCCTCCTTCCTTTCCGAAAGAAATTCTGGTCACACCAATGATAAAAACAGCCGGGGAAGGGTATCACGAACACTTTCGAGAAAACATGTGGTTCCAAGCCGAAATGAGAGACAATTGAAAGTAACGTGTCGAAAGAATAGTTTTCTGTGATTAAAAAAAATAAGGCGTTTTTGTGTAAATTAGAGGCCAAACCCCGTGGAATTATCTGCATTTTCCCTTCGTGTAACCCCCAGCCCAATTTTCCGGCGATTTGATTTCGCCCTGCAGCTTTTGCACATGCTACAGTTGAGCTTGGTCTACCAATTAGCCAGGCTATGCCATGGTGGTAGTGCAAAAAAGTCCAACAGTGCAGGGATAAAGTCGAGAGACCAGCATTACATATGTTATCAAAGTGCAGTAATTAATACGATTTTAAAAGTTACTTAACACCTTTCCGACATTGCCCTTTTCATCTCGCATAGCCCTGCTGGCAGCTAGCAAGTTAGCAGCTCATATACCAGATTTGGAATCCGTGAGGTAGCAGCTGAAATAACGTTACACTTAAATATGTATGAGGCTGTGTATTATGCTGCAAATAACGTTATAGTAACGATAACGAAGCACGATAGTCAACCCAGAAAAACAAGATACACAGTAAATTTTGCAGTGTTAAATCAACACTTAAAGAGTTAAATTTAACACTGTGTCCGAGTCTATTTGGTCCTTATCAGAATTGGTGTTAAATTAACTCTTTCGATAGTGTTAAGATTTCAGAGTAAAATTAACTCAAAATTTAGTAAAAAATTAACACTGGCTAACACTGGACAGTCTTAACGAAACTTAACACTACAGGTTGAATAACTCTGGAGAGAGTAAATATGACTCTCAGCAGTGTATAAAGGTTACTCTACTGTGGTGACAATTTAACTCTGATTCTAATGCTTTTTAACACTGCATTGAGTTGTTGAAGGTTAACACTGGAGGCTAATACAACTCAGAAAAGTGTTAATTTGACACACTATTGTGTTGATGATTTACTCTGTTGCAGTGAAAAAACAACTCAATTCCTAACACTGCACAATTAAAAACAATTAAATCACTTTTTATTGTACAAAAACACCTTTTGAAGATGTATTTAACATGTGTAATCAACCTTTAGTTGTACAAGAGCACTTAACTGTTCACATTCTGCACTTTAGAAAGAAAAAAAGTGAATAGTTGTGCAATGGGTGTGCGTGTGCCTGCCGTGCCAGGCACCCCAATACAACAACATTCACTTTAGGAAAAACACGTTAAAACAGTTACAGTAAGGTCATGTAACAGTGTACTTGCTGTGCCATTACAGGGCTCCAAGTGAACTGTAAATACAACATTCATGAGGTAGATGGTTGCAAGTGTGCCTGCCGTGCCAAGCAACTGATCTCAAGTCTGCATGAAAACACTACATAAAACACAACTGTTAACTTTTGGTCAGCCTAACAATGCCACCACTTGAGAACATTGACCCTAAGTCTGCATAAAATGGCAATATGGAACAATATATAAGGCGGTATCTGTCGTACCATACTTCATTTGAACATCAAATGGTTTGGAGTAAAAAAGATCATTTATGTGCAACACTTTTAGAACCTTGTCTGGATGTAGCCTGACCTTAAAGGAGTGGTAATCATCACAACCCTTCATCAAAACACATCGTTTCCATCAATTTTCCACAGAGCAAAACAAAGTCATCCTTTACAGCAATTGTGTTGATCTTACAAAACACAGGCATCTCACATGCTACCTCAGTACATATAGTCACAACGGTACTCTGTACCGTGATACTTTATCCATTTTGCAGAAAACACACTGGTTGACAAAACAGTTCCAAGTTTTTCAGCAATTGCTGCACCCTGTTTTAACTCATAAAGTGTCATCATTTTTCCTGGACCTACAATTAATCTTTCCTTGCTAAAAGATTCATGATACATTGGCATATAACTTTGATGCTTTTTGGCTAATGTTGTTGTAATGTTTTTAAAGCTTTTTAATTGTTGTTTGAAGAATTTATGTTTGGCCTCGTTACGCATGCACCATGTATGCAAAATCGGACCAATGTACCTTATGCTACGAGGGTAGTGTATCATGAAGTGATGCTTTGGCAAGAGATTTATTTCAGGAAATAATTGCTTGAACAGCCGATGATGATCAATGATTAAATGTTTGTGGTATACGGTCATGCCCTCTGACAGGACAGGTGAAAATACAATGTTAACAATATGTAGAAGCAAAAGTAGGAGATGCCAGTGTTTATCATCTGTCTCAATCAAATCACCAAATAGTAAAGGTATATTGCGTAACAAGCACCAAGACTGTATGGCATTCAACTAGGGCTGGGCGATAAAACGATAACGATATGTATCGCGATAGACACGTAATCAATATCAATAGAAAATATGTTCGATAGAACGTTTCGATATTATTTTTATTCCTCGTTGTAAGAATTGTCTCAATCCCCAATTTCGTTGTACAAGTTTGCACAATGACAATAAAGTCTGAATCTGAATCTGAAACCGGAGCAAAAAGTCTACTTCTAGCTCCGGGTTGCGAACCAAGGTTGGTTTGCACAAACAAAGGCACTTCCTCTGGTACCTAGCAACGTATGGAGTGACACCGCTAATAGGCCAATCATATAACAGTATCAAGTTTGGTTGCGCCATCTCGTTGTCGCGGTGTTCACAGAAACAGCGTGCTGTGAGATGTTGTGAAAGATGAGTACCGCAATGCGGCGAGGAAATTGTCGATAAAAATGGAAATGTCAGCTCACCAGTAGGCTATGGCAGTTCTTTGGGATTTTTACAAGTCAGACCGTAGTCAGACTAATGTTGTCTGTAATTTATGCAAGACCGTAGTCCCCACCAAGACTGGGAATACAACAAACTTATTTTTACCACCTTAGCCCGCTCTCACCCTTTGGAGGCACAGCCGTATCAAAAAACGGCCAACAACATCTGCAAATGCAACGCCGCAAAAGCAGCAGCAGACCACCATTGAGAGGTACTCGGCATCAGTGCCTTATGACAAAGCATCCAAACGCTACAAAGACATAACCCAGGCAGTGCCATATCACATCTAAGAGCTAAGGATATGCTTCCGCTCAGTACCCTTGAGAAGCCCGGTGTTTCAGTTCAAATCGTGAACATGTTAACTGGTCACCAGACACGTAGCTGTCCTTGCGCGATTGTCTCTCTTGATTTTGTTTTTCAATAAAATGAATTTCAGATGTTACAGATGTAAAGGTTAAGTCTACCTCAGTTTTACTTGAATTTCTTCTGTTTACTAAACACTGCATATATTTAAAAAAATAAATGTTATTCACCAGAGGGTGAACTTTTTTTTGCACTAAACTTGCAGTAAAAAATATATATGCAGATAGTGTGGCAACCCGGCACTCCTCCCAAACAGGACACCAATTCAAGGAGAACAGCCAAAAAGCCATGTTTATTTCAAAGCAATAATAATTTAGTATATTTTTCTCCTGGTCATTATTTTAAATAGGTCATACAAATTATCAATTATTATCGATATCGACCGATATGAAACACTTATATCGTGATACAGTTTTCAGCCATATCGCCCAGCCCTACATTCAACCCCAAATCATTACTTCCATCCATCAACTTATCTGTTGTCAGAGGTGGACGGTTTCGCTGCTGATTGAAACCATAGTCATATGCATGTATTCTACCAGTCACTTGTTCAGCACTTATAAGTTGCCTTGAATGTACTTCAGAATCACTTTCACCTCAAACTGACCAACCCCCTCTAAAATATCATGCATTATATCTACAGAGAGGTTGTTGGCCGTCTTGAAATGCTCCAGTGAATTCAACAGACAACTGCGTTTCACACCATATACAATGAGGCAGCCTAGGATCTGTTTGTACAGTCTGACAGTGCTGTGCATGCGCATCAACAGTTCTTAAAACAACTTCTGGATCATCTTCACAGAATACAGTTTGAAAACAGTGTTTCTCAAGAAACGACAGCAATATCGTGCCCCAAATGACTCTACAAAGCCAAATAGACCATGCAAACCAAGATTGTCGCCAGTGACTTGAACTACAGTACCATGAATTGCATGTTCAAAAGTTGGAATTTGAAGTCCCTCTGTCTCAAGCACTTTCAGATCATTAATAAGTGGTTCAAGTATCAAATTAAAACTATATATTTTTATGTCTTGTGCATGAAATAGAGCACACAAATGGATATTAATCAAAGATGAATTAAAGATTGGGGGGAAATTTCTTAAAGTAAAATATATAGCACCTAATTTATGTAAACCTCTTTTGGATCCCAAGACATTTGCAGTTTCAAAGTCATCATAAAACAGCTGAATCTGCAAGGCATCTTTTTCAATAGAAAATAGGGGACTTTCTTTAAAATAGGTGGCATCTCTCAAGTCTGCGTACACACCGTCCTTGGGACTATACCTGGGCTTGATCGTGTCTGCCAATTTTTTTTTTTTTTGTAAAATACTCTTCAGTGTTTCCAAAATTGGAACATATGAAAACATATCGGTTACAATGACTTGGTCATATGTCCCAGTAGTTTTGTTTCTTCTGCTGTCGAATCTTGTGCCAAGCACTTTTTGAACAGGCTCAACAAGTCCCCATTTCTCTTATGTGTTTGTTTAGTTTTGCTTCTGAATTTAAAGTTGTGAATGGATTTTCCAAAGTTTGGAAGGACTCTTCTATTTTGTTCCTATTTATGGTATCCTGTGGAGACGAGCACTGTAAAGCTACATCCTTAGCCTGATTGTGAATCTCAAAAATCACTTCTTCCATGGATGAGACAAACCTCTTAACATTAGACTGACTTAATCCAGCTGCTTTGAGTTGTGCAATAGCAGTAGCACACATATCTAAAGTGCTGCTACTCGACTCTGTCAGTGAGGTAGATGCTGTGGCCGTCTCCTCTACATTAGCCGTCACCAGCTCTCCTGCATCACCAAGATCTGCTCTGCTTATATTGACATCATTATTAACTTGTTGGTCGATATTGTCAATGTGTTTGGTGCTTAAATGTTTCCTAAACCCAGAAAAGGTTCCAAGCACACGGCCACATCCAGACTGAGCACATTTAAGGCGAAGATTTTTTCCATCTAAGTAACCATGAACTACCCGTAAATGCCTAACAAGTGTATTTGCGCAAGTTAACTCAGTCTGACAAACGAAACACTTCATGTCAAACAGATTTGTTCAAGTACTAATGAAGCAACCTAGCCCGAACTTCTGCGACACGGGGACTCTCCTTCACTTTGCCAACATCTATGTTGTACACAGTGGTCTGGATGAACGTGAACATGTTGTTCAGCATGGGGTTGTATGTGGTGGCAAAAACGTAATGCACCTTAAACAGTTCGTCGAAGGCACCAAGTGAGGAGGCCGACCTGCAACTGATGGCATTTTTGTCAAGTATGACAAAGAACTGGTGGACCTCTTTCTTCTTTCGTCCTAAAGCCAGGAGGTAGGGTTGTGTGCTTATCGTGATGGAATCAAGATGTTCCTGGATGTTGGTTCCTGTCTGAGAAAACACAAACACAAACACATGGCAAGACTATTACATGGTGGTAATATTGCACAAGAAAATCAGCTTCCATGTGTATTTGTATAGTATTTAACTGTGTGTGTATGTGATCATGACCTGAAAAACCAAGGCTCCTTCAGTGAAACATCCTTGAATAAAAAACAGTAAATAAATAAGAACATATACAAACCTTCTTGAAGACCACGAGATGCTTCTCTGCTTGGGAAGCAGCCACCTTTCCTGGTCTTTTACGACCCTGGGCAGAGGGGGGAATCAGGTGTAACAGCCGCAAAATCGATGCGAGGTCACTGTCCCAACCTGTAAATACACAAATTTAATGTTATGTGGACCATCAGCAAAATTCAGTGAGTCTGCTATTTCTTTTTTTTTTTTTTTTTGGGGGGGGGGGGCTTTTTGCCTTTATTTGATAGTATGCAGTAGAGATAGACAGGAAAGGGGGAGGCATAGTGAGAGGGAATGACATGCAGGAAAGGGCTGCCCGATGCCGTGTAATTCTGCTATTTCAATAGCAATTCATACTTACCAATGTCGTCATCCACTTCAGTGCCATCCTCAGGAGTATCAGCTGCCAGGAGGAGATCTTCAAGCTCACTGGTGGATGGAAGCTTTCTGCATTGTTGGATGATCTTTTTCTTGAATGTGGTTGTCCATTTCTCCAGAAACTTGCCAGAGACATCCTCCCCAAACATCAGAACAAAATCCTGTTCCACCTAGGGTGAGGATAATGGAGAACTTCAAGATTTCACAGCCAGATGAACTGTGTTGTTTGACTGTTACTAAAATACACGCATACTTTAATAACTATGAAATTGTCAAAACACTGTCAAAATAATGAAAATCAATTACCAAGCCTTTGACGTCTTTGAAACGTGGAAAGACAGACAGTACGTTGCTTGACTGCTGCGGGTCGAGGACCATGTTGCGGCGGAAGTCAAAGGTCAGCTTCATCTTCTTCTTGATTGTGTCCTCATCAGGACAATGTTCCATCAGTGCAACTGCTTCCTTACACTCGTCTTCGCTCAGGACAGTCTCTGGAACAAACTGGGTCTCTCGTCTGGCAGCTGGTCCTCCAAGCCCATCTTCACGAGATGTTCCTTCAGATGATGCTGCACAATATGGAAAAATACCATATTTTGAGAACCATATAAACATACAGACAAAAGAAAAATCAGTTCAGATCTTCTAGTATTATTATTGTGTTACCTCCATACGATGATCGTCTGTCTCTAGCAGTGGATCTCTGAATAGTTTTAATCCTCCAGGCCAAGTACCCAGTGCCACTCTCGCCATCATAATAATGCTCCTTGGAGGGAGAAAGGATAACAAAAACAGACACTCCATTTGTGAGTTGTTGTTTTTTTAAAGTTAAGGTAAGAGGGGCCTTTTGAATATGAATTCACCACTCCTCCCTCGTCCTTACTGTAGCCCCATTTTTGAAAAAGAGTTTGAAAAAAACACCATCTCAGCCGATAGTTCCACAACTGCAACTTGAAAAGACTCATGTATGCAGAGCAATTATATCACTTATTTATTACCTTTAAAAATATGCTCTAGTAGAAATCAAAGTGTTTCGATGTCGCATTCAACATTATCACAGCCATTATAGTGTGTGACTTACATAACCAGTCCTGGAGAACGGATCACTGAGGTAGGGGAATAAGCTCACAATTCCTCTGGCATACTTTTCTTTCACCTGTCTGGGTGGTGATGTACTGCAAGATATAAAATGGTAAAGATTTATTATATGCACAGGATTGAACAAAGTTTTGAATTTAATGTAAAAGCTACAATGAGTAAAGACTATTTACAAATTACCCATTCTTTTCCGTCATGTCAGCTGCCAGTATGTTCACCATTTTCCTCCTGGTTTCATCTGTCAGGGACTTGCTTCGATTGTATTCATTCATTATGCGTTCCCCACCAGGTTTCTTTGTAAGAATGGAATCCACCAACTTCAGACAAAAAGCAAAACAATTTAGCATGTTGAGAATACATCACATTAATAAGTAAACAAATGGTCAAAAACAAATGGTTTTTAAAGAGACCCTGAGGAGTTTGTATTTGGTTATACAGAACTTGTAAATGGATCCATCCATTTTCGATAAATATATTATTTTATTTGTATAGTTATTTTTGTTATTATTTAGTGGTTGACTCGCCCAGCATTTCCTAGTTTCGGTTTCCCGGACGCTGCCTGCGGGTCATGGGAATCACGCTGCCGGATCGCTAGTTGGCATCATTTATGGTCAGAACTACAACGGTATCTGATCATCTTCCAACCTCTGACTTTCGTTCTTGATGCAAATGCTTTCACCTGTCTTGCGCTGATCCAAGAATTTCATTGACCGTGTGTGCGGAGGCTCATGGGAAACATAGTGTGACAAAATTTCACTTTCCAAAACTCCTTGTAGTCCCTTTAAAATTACACTATATTCTTTTTACAGCCTTGGTGGCCTTAAAAATAATTCCTGTTGTGCTCTGGTGTTTGTGTGTTAATTCTTACGTTCTTGGCCTCTGTGTCCAGCCTCTGCCGTTTAGCGGAAGGACTCTCTGAAAGGATGTATGTATCTTGAGAATCAGACGAATCAAGGGATGGTAGGTCCGACTGCTCAGAAGATGGTGCCATGGAGACAGATTCTTCTGATCATGATAGAGGAAGCAGATGAAAGGAAAAACATTAACCACACTAGTATGTCCATTAAATACTGTACTATAAATTACAACTGTAACTCAGACCAACCAGTGTCATATTTGATGGTAAGTACTCCCACTGAAGGATCCTTAACAACATCCTCAAATACGTCATCATCCAACTCAGTCCCCGTACTGTCAAGAACCTTCACACCTTCTGTCACAGCTGGCACACCAAACTTTGCAAATGCTAGAGGAAAAGACAAATGCTTGTGTAAACCAGACTCATAAGTTCGTGTTAGAGATGCACATTTTGAATTTTTTTCTGACCGATAAAGAATGCTCATTAACCAATTATTAACCATTAACTGACAAGATTACAATGCTTGCGGGGGCGATCACTTTTTTTTTTTTTTTTGCCATTAAACACACATGTGATGTGACAGTGTGCTGCAACAGCTGATCAGCACCACATCCATTGTGCTCTGCCTCAGCTGATCACGCTCATATGGAGGTTAGATCGTCCAGTGTTGAACTGTTTTTATACTAAGTGCAGCCAAACACCAGGCTGAAGAGAGGAACAGCAAATTGAGGCTCCTATGTGGAGCTCGAGGTGAACATTTGTTGTCTGATCTTCCTTCACGGAGACTGCACGGCACATAGGCTACTGTCAGTCCTCCTGTGTTAACTTTTTACTGGGAAATATGACTGAAGCCACGTGGAAGTCTGCATGTGTGGACACACCCCCATGAATTGACGATATTAAAAAAATTAACTGATAGTATTAATCGGTCAATGTTCTTGTTATCGGTTAACCGGATAATCGTGTGCATCCCTAGTTCATGTTGGTCTAATACTCACAAATATCCAATGAATCTTGAACATTACTTTTGAATAAACATCAATAAATTAGTGTGAAATAAAACTACTCATTACTATGTCTTAAGAAAAGCATGCATTCAGAGTAATTCAATGTGAGATGGTAACATTTATACTCATAAGTTACCATTACAGTTAGGCTACTCTTAGCACCTTAAAGCTTCTGGTGGAAAACCTAATTCCAATGACAATTTCTTACCTGCAATCAAAAACTCCTTCAGATGCGGCTCTGTTACTCGCACACATTTTTGGATATCTCCAAGCCTGGCCTTAATCAACATGGTTCCTGCAGAGAATAATTCAACAACAGAGTATGCTTATTATAACAAAAACACAAATATAACAGCAAGTGCATGGTTTTCAACAGAGCAGCCAACAAGACCAACTTTTATGAGTAATGTTAAATAATACATTATACATAAATAAAATAAAATAAAAAGCTGAGTTGTTTTCTTCAGGCCAGCAGACAAATGATCAGCTAGGCAAGGAAGGTTTAATTTATAACAACATCCTCTGCCCTTAGACCCTCACATCGACTGAGGAAAAACTCTGCACAAATGACAAGCAGGAATCAGTTATGTTTAATCACGTGACCTTATGAACTAGTCAAATCACATCATAAAAGCTTGGCCTGGGACTCACATCAGGGTGTAGACAAAACCTGGACCCCCGCCTTCTGGACCCCCTTCTTGAACCTTCATCTGGACCGACATCTAGAAACGATGTAGCCTAACCGTGTTGACGCGAGTCAGGA
>OLKM01006152.1:0-14996 GCA_900291075.1 Melanogrammus aeglefinus | reverse complement strand
TTTTGGTTGATAGTACCCGCTGTTCTGTCTCGATGTGTTTTTGCTCCTCGATGATTTGATTGATTGGATTCTTACATAAATCACTCGCGGAAAATCGTCACGCTGCTTACAGGACACCTCGCGCGAGTTTTCGTCGCGTGTCGCTCGCTCGCTGTATAGTCAGGATGAGTGTCAGCCTTTTGGAAGAAGAGCAGGGTTTGGTAGCACTCTGTTATGCTGCATTAAAAATGAAACAAGCACAGAGGAGAGTGCATCTGCCAAATCTGCCCGTAACCTCGCGAAGGACCCTTCATTCACTCGTTACATCATGAGCAATTGCCCGCAAATAATCCAGGTTTGGTAATCCCAGCAGGTGTATCGGACATATTTATGTCAGGATGCGCTACACTGTCCAGTCAACGTCCATTCTCGATCAGACAATACAATTACACATTGCTTAGCAATCGACCGTGTGTAGCTGCTTGCTGCTATATATGATGCATACTAGCTGGGCAACCAGTGATGTCACAAATCGTTAGAGGGGTACTGCAGGTTTCAGCAAACACCAGCAGCAAGTTTCGTAAACCATTTATTCCTTCTGTGGCCCTCCACATGCGGTACGATGATGATCTTTCCCGTTATCCGTGTCCACTGCTTTTTACAGGACAGCAAGGCGCCTATTTTCTGAATAAAATGTCTTTTGGCTGGCTGTCTTTGAAACTTCCTGATTGAGTAACGCTGTGTGTACGACAGCACGTAGCCGCCTGCCCCTCCCTGCATGATATGCAAACACAAAACATCGTATTTTCGCTCGCGTTGGTCTCTATTGGACGACATTTCGCGGGCGTGTCGCCCTACCACTTCTTATTGGGGTTGTATACACGCTGGCTTTCCTGTTGACATATGTGTTTACATCCCTCGATGTTTGATTTGGGTTTGGTTCTCTTAACAATAAAATCACTCGCGACAATCGTCACGCTGCTTCAGGACACCCTTCGCGCGGTTTTCGTCACCGTTTCGCTCGCGCGCTGTATGTCAGGACAGTGCAAGGCTGCCCTTCCACTGCAAGTGTAGTAGGCCTGCTGCTGGAAATGATTTACACAGCGTTGCTCGCGCGGCGGCACTGATGGGATACGATGATGCGACATCCCGCCCCTCATTTGTCACTAAGCCCGCTGGTTTGTGCATGTGTTGAGGATGTCTTCTGGCGCTATCGCATGATTTAGACTCGGACGATTTCGGTGGTATTTGTGTTGTTTTGTTTGTTGTTTTTTTTTCGGTCGCATTTTTAAAAGTGGGGGACAAAATTCGTTATTTTAAATAGTGGGGGGGACATGTTCCCCCCCGTCCCCCCCGTAATCGACGCCTATGCATAGTGCGTATGCATCTTCACCTGACTAAAGACAAGGGGATAGTAGAGATTATTTGAACACGTTTACAAACTGCCAAAAGATGAAACATCATGTAATGATTTTTTTCTTCCAGGCGTTGGTCAGACCACACACCGCTCGAGCTCTCCGATTCAACCCCTTCGGCTGGAGGCCTGGTTGCCGCATCGTGAGAGCGAGCAAGGCTCCATCACCAAAGTCCCAACTGGGCGTTCCCAGGGGCAGGATCCAGGTGGACGGCGCCAGGGCGCTGTGGTGTTCGAGCCACGACGTGCAGAGCCGCCTCTGGGAGGCTGATGGGGCAGGAGGTGTCACGGTTGAATCACGGTTGATACTTAGGGTCTGACCCTGGACCCATCTCGATGTCTCTCTCTCCGGCACCAGACCTGTAGGCTGACTGGGAGGTGGAGGGGCTGGACTGGATGGTGGTGGTGATGGACTGGGAGGTGGAGGGGCTGGACTGGGAGGTGGAGGGGATGAACTGGGTGGTGGAGGTGATGAACTTGGAGGCGCTAATGTCTCTCCTGATGACATCGTCCTCAGGACCCAGACTCTTGGTGTTCATTCATGCCTCCATAAGTAACATCTGCGGGTAGTTGTTCTTGAAGTTTATTCTTGTTGGTCCCCGGTTGGTGCAAGAGATTCACGAGACATTAGTGGTGTTGTTACTGGAAGAGAAGGCAGCAGAGAGTCAGGACATACAGCAGCCTCCACCTGCAGCAACACTCACTGAAGATGAAGGCCAGTGGAGCGCTCTTGCAGCTGGGTTCCTCTCAGTGGAGATGAGACACGCGCACACACAAACCAACACAACACACAACGCACACGTGCGCGCCCGACACTGAATACTTGTATATTGTTTACTTGCTGTTTCCTCTCTCGTTTAGGCCTCTACAAGAGACATCTTGACGACTGAATACGCTGTAGGAGGACGGTGGCTTTATCGTGTCAAGGACGAGAGTCTTTTACCCTTTGTCCTGCTCTGTGTTGTCATGACGCTCCGTGTTAGCTCGTTATGACGCCTGAGCTGACGTTATGTGGCCACATCGCCCAGCTATGGGTAGTGTCTTTTATACATGGATAGATCCTTTAATCTAATATCTAGATGATGTTGTTCAGTAGGTCTGCCACTCTGGTCCTCTGCTCGGTAGGCTCTGTCTCTGTCAATTTAGATTAAATGTTTGAATCCATCGATTATATTTTTGACTTGGTTGAGTCAGTAACCTTGAAATATGGATACTTCAATAATGATTATCGTCTACTCGGAATTTACAAGTGAACATGGGAATAAGAATTACGTTATTAAAAATTCACGCTCTTACTATACTCCACCACTGCCAGCAACGGTAACATATGTGTGTTATGCACGACAGACGTATATAACTTACCTTTTGATGTCTTCTACAACCAGTATAAAGTGTAACAACATGTCAGGACGGAGTCCTATATTCAGATACCCTTGTACTGTTAGTTTATGTAACCATGTACATGTTAGAATTGATGTCGTTTACCTCCCGCTAAGGTATATCAGGTATGCCTGATAATATATAATAACTCATATATTCATATATAAATAATAACTTGAACTGCGATTCAAGCAATCTACATTTTACATGGAATGGAGGTCTCGGGTGAACATTGTGAGGGATATGTCCAATAGTTTTTGAGGATAATAAGAAAGAAAGAATCTACTTCAGGAAGAACATGTTGAGCGCTGCATGCAGCACTCACTAATAGGATATTGCTCCTTCATGGGCAACAAAAATATAATAAAAGTTTTAAAAGGTCCTACACATTACTCCTTAAGCCTTGGTTAGCATTTCAGGACACCCTAGGGCAACCTTTCACGTGCTTAATTCGTTATTCCTCTTTCTTCCCTACCCCCTAATCCCCTAATTAATATCACCCCCCCCCCTTAATAGGGGGGGTGGTGCGGGGTGGGCTGGGTGGTTTGTTTGGTGGTGGCTGTGCGTGGGGGTTCGGGGGGCGGGGGTTGGGGTGGGGGGGGTTATTCGATCGGTAATTCGTATATCGTCAATCGAACGGCTGGGGAATGCCTGGAGCCACCCATTGTTGAATAACGTGGCCGTTCTCGCAGGATGGCTTCGTGGTTTTGGGCGATGGTTCTCCACAGCAAGGAACCCAGAGTGGTTTGTTGGTCTTTTTGGTCTCACTTCTGAGCCCGTTGTAGAGGTAGAGGGGCTAGCAATAGCCCCCGGCTCGTATGAGCCCATGCAAGCGTTGTCGTCTCCTGCGGGCCCAGCTGCCTACCTGGTCCCCTCGAATGGCTTGTTGTACTGGTTTGTAAGGGGACAGGAGTGTCATCTCTACACTAAAACCTGCACACTTTGTTTGTTTGAGCCTTACAATTGACTTTTATCATTATTTTCAATTTTTTCTGAGATTTTGTGATTTGGGGCTTCTCACTACAATCTCGTAGCCATCAATCTCTTCAACATCTTCTCACACCATATAGCTTGCGACCATACGCCTCTCTCCGCCTCGTCCCTGAGTCCTCACCCCTGAATGCTCCTCCTACGCTTTGCGCCCCTTTTCAACACTCTGACATGTACGTACCACTCCACGATGAACTTCTTCGTTCATCCACCCTTCCTTTCCTCTATGTACTGCCCTCGCTAGTCTATCCCCGGTCCCTTCGCTCTTCATCCACTCCACGTTTTATTTCAGGACAGTAAGGTCCACTCACAGCCACCCGACCAAACAACACACCTATCATCTACTCCACACTATTAAACCCATACACCGCTTCGGCGCTCCATGTTCTCCCAGCAAGCCATGATACTTTGTGTCCATTCCTGCAGAACTCAGTAGAGACACACTAACTATAGGTGATAAACCAATATTATGTCATGTCAGGTTAGCAGTCACCATCATTAAGAACAACCATGATACATGTCAGGGTAACCTACCATACCTATTCTGTCGGTGAGGTTGGAGGAGGGCGTATTCGACAGATGCAGGCAGGCATTTTATATATCACCCAATTCTTGTTTAACAATAAACCTAATGTTAGCAACCAATATCCATTATAACATCTCCAAATTAGTTAAATAACGTTACACTTAGGCCCAATCCCATTTCTTCCCATTTCTCCTCCCTTCCTTTCCCCTTCACCAAAGGGGTAGGGGTAAGGGAGGGGTTTTAGGAGGGTAAAGGAAATGGGGGGATTGTGGCCTTACGGCCGTTTCGGACCGGTTTTGTAGGGTGTGTGTGAATGTTGGACTGGTTTAGCAGCTCACCTGACCGAGTCAGACTGATGGGACTTAGGGTGGGTGGGCTGCAACTTGTTGCCATTGTAGCGATCAGTGTGGTTAACCGCCTGCAGCTCTGCAGGGCCACATAGAGCACCAGGCTAGGGTTCACTTAAAGTGGAGCAGAGGAAACTGTTAATTCATTTCAGCTTTGATATCCTGTTCATCCAACCTGTCAATACAGGGTATGGTTCTATTCTGGCGCAAACAGTTTCACTCTCTCTTCAAAATGACAAGTATGGGTGAAAGATAATTAAAAAAAGTTGCGTAAACGTCCCCCACCCTGCCCTAATCAACCAATGGGAGCGAGGTTTTACTCATTAAACTCATTTTGATCATTCCAATGTTTCTCACTGTTGTGGTGCTCTAGCTCAGGTATTATTCATTAACTAACTGTTTCACTAGTGGTCAACATTGCACATTGAGCTCAACTCATGAGACACTTGCAACAGACTTCTAATTAAATCATTCAAAGACAAGTGGTTCCTCTCACCCAACATCTCAATCTCACATCTCAGTAAACAATTCCAGTAAAGGCATGGAGGAGTACTCTAAGCAAACGTTACCTCATCATTCCCAGACCGCTCACAGAAAACACTACATGTGTGTTTATTTTTTTAATCTCTGTCTTGTGAGTGATTTGATCTCAATATCGGTGTTTTATTACTCGAGCGGAGGGGACGCGGTCTTCGAAAGAATCTGCCTGTTGTATTAACATTTACAATTAGGGCATTTAGCAGACGCTTTTATCCAAAGCGACTTACGGTTTAGGTTTAGGGTTGACGGGGTTGGCGGTGGGGTTGCGGGCGTGGTTGGTTACACACATCGAGGCGCACGACGGCAGAGGTTAACCAATGCAAGGCGCGCAGTCGTCAGGAGCAGTTGGGTAGTGTCTTGTCAGGGGACCCATCAACACTAAGTAGGAGGGTTAGAGATCGAACGGAGCAAAACCTTTCGGTTTACAAGACAACTAATACATTTACATGATGCACAGTCTTATGTGTGGGGTTTGAGGGTTGGATTCTTGGCCAGCGTCACCATGTCATCCATAGTTCCCTCAGGCGACGTTATGGTATTCTTTTTGGTCCTGATTGGTAGGACCGTCCACCCTAAGTGGACTTTGGGTGTTATTTTGGAAGGACGGCAGAGGAGGTCAGGATACCAAGCAGCCTTCACATGCAGCAACACTCATGGATGAGCCCAGTGGAGGCAGCTCTGCAGCTGGGTACCCTCAGGTGGAGATGAAGACCAACCAGCCGAACCCACCAGAACACCACCAGACACCCCAGACACACCCGAAACACACCAAAAACCACCGAAACTACAATATCGACCCACAACACACTAGAGGAGCAGCTATGGAATACACTCTTTGACTCCTTATATTTTATATTGATAATGTATGTATTCTCTGTTTACTCTTCTATGAGGGACGGGGACTGAATAGTATTAATAGTTATTTTTACAGATTTACAAAAGTGAAAATGTGGAATAGATACTTACCAGTTCCTGTTCGGTTTTTCCTTTTCTATAAAAAAAGGAATCAAATGATCATTGGGTTCACAATAATTTCATCATTATAATCACCACTGGCCGCCAGGGTCAGATAATTTTGTGTTCTGTATCAACCAGTGATTACCAACTTTCATCATACGTCTTTGATTAGCTTTCTATATAAGAGATAAACAATAAAAAACATGTCTCGGAGTGGGCAGTCACTATCATTCAGATACACCTGATAATCTGTTAGTTTAAGTTGTAAACATGTTGATACATGTTAGTTCATGTAATCCATGGATACATGTTAGTTTAATTGTAACCATTGATATGTTGGTTTAATGTATCATTACCTCTTTTTAATTTCTTCCTGTAAATATGGCTATGATCATTAGCATTTAAAGCATTCCCAGTATGATACTGGTATTACTAATTCCTGCCGACTGGTGTGTGCGTTGACCATGTGTTCTCCATATTCTGATCAGTTGATCTCCAGTTCCTGGTACTTATCAGTTTCAGTCCCACAGATTCACATCTGAAAAGGAGAGGACCAGACAACAGGTTTAAGTTTGAGGTGTGTAGTGGTATATCCTCTTTCCTGGGGGAGGGGGTAGTTCGACTGGGGGTTTGGCTCCTGGGTCCCAGAAGGTATGGGGTGCTGATCCCAATGTCCACATGATCTATCAGCAGGCCTTCAGCTAGGTTTCTTTGAGCGATGCGTGTTTTCCTCTATACTCTACGGCTCACTCTGCTCGGTCTTGGAGCGTGTCTCTCAGTGATTGACGCACTTGTCTTGAGTCTAATGACCGCACAATAATCAACACTAGTCTTGCCTTTTACCTTATATATATGCCCGACCATATATTCTGATTGATTAGTTAAAAGTGCATTTTATATATTCGGGTTGTTTTCAGACGCTGAGTGCGACACACACAATGTGTGTTGCTGTTCAAGTTCCCCTCTTTGCTTCTTAATCTCAATGCTCGACGGAGAGCTGATTTACCTCACTTAGTCCGTTTCACATGCTTCATTTTCATCAGATATGAGTTTCAACCGTCGCTGGATAGCCCTCACATCTCAGACCACGTGTCATCTCAATTGATCCGCTTCACACTTTTTCAATAAAAATATAAATAATACTTGTATATACGTCAGCCCGAATCGTGCCATCACACATAACTACCTATACACTCTCACCTTCACTTTGTGTGGTTCTGACAAGACGATGTGCCGTTGAGAATGTACATCAGCACAGTGAAGCACACTCTGTGTCTTGTATGCTGCTGTTCCTGTATGAGTATAAGATGTTTTATTATAAGACACGATCCTTCCCCAAAATGTGTGGTGAACATAACATTAGTTTAAAACATCAGGGTAAAATATTGCAACTACCTTACACAAAATTGTTTGGCCGAGCTCGGGGAGAGAAGAACACAGAATTGTATTGCAAGGCGTTTCTTCTATCGTTCGATCTCATTGTCAGACTGTTGTATTTTGTATCAATGGAATAACTTAGACACCATACATTATAAATGTTAAAAGCTTGGATGACCCCTCATAGGTCTGATATACGAATCAGGAGATGTGTTTAAAGCTATACTTTAAAGTTCAGGTCTCTTGTTCAATTGGGGTCTATACCCTCAAGAAGATGCCCTGAATAAACACAAAGGCAGTTAAATAAAGTTGATCGGCAGCATATTATCTAGAAACACCAACCTTTTGGCCGATGTATTGAGCCAGGACTGCAGCTCAGACGGTGTCTCTGACTGAGCGGTTCCCAATCCACCTCTGTTTAGAGTCAACTACAGAAAGAATCCCATCCAGACCTCACAACACAAGCATTCTGATTTTGATGAAACACGACTTTCTCTACCTTCAGACCGAGACCTGTCCATCTCAACAAACAGTAACCCAGAGGACCTGAGACAACCTGAGAGTACTACACAACAACACAACTTCCTCTGATTATTATAATCATCAACTACACAATTTCTGATATAGACATGAACAACACAACGTCCTCATCAACACAACATATGGGGTGGTTGCATGGGGCATCTCTCCCATTTAATAACAGATGTGTCACCTGCGTCACACTTTTGTACAGGTAGGAGCATTGCTGCTCCTTGTTATTGACCTGCTTGGAAGGTTACCTATCGGGGCACCTTTGAGCACTTCTGTATTCTTTCTCTCTTCTCTCTGAACAGTTTCTTTACAAATGCCATCCTGGTTGAAAATAAAAGGTGGGATATGTAGTTAAGCTTTGATACATACTAATTAATTTGTATTTCTTCAATCAGATATTTGTTTTATTTATATATTTCAACAACAGAAATGTGATTCTTACCAGGACGGCATAATGGACAACATTCTTTTCCCACGTGGAACTCATCCTTGGGAACATGTTTCGAATGCATAGCCAGCTAACATTATTAGGAACAACCGAGGGTCCCATGATGTGCATTTTGACTATCTATAATATCTGTGTAAAGAAAGGAAACAAATAATATAGCAGCTTAATAAATATGCAACTCATTGCAATTTTTATACCAGTGGGTTTAAGCTGCTGGTGCACTGGCGGGCCGTGTTTCCATCTGATCTTTAAAACGACATTTTGAACTTAGAGAGACAGCACTGCGAGTGACTCGAGTGAGAGGAGGCGGGGCTGTAGCGCTCACACCCCTGGAAGAAATACGTCACCTGGCTGTCTTTCTGGTGGCATGACCAAGTGCGCATGCGCTCATACGTCAACGAGTTGTTTTTCCGGACAGGTCTTCTCTTTCAGAAAACGGGCACGACGCGGGGGGGAAAACTCGTATCGATCCTATCGACGCTAGAGTCGATCATCAAAAACGAGACCTATTGTTTGTAGTATCGATGTTTTGTGATCGATCCGCGCGCCCCCGTGGCCGCTGGCCTGACGCGGTGGGGAAAGGGCAGACATGTCGGGCTTCACATCGTATTTTGCAAACGGGGTTAAAAAATCTCCCATTTACCGCATTTTTATTATTCGAAATAAGAATATAAACTACAGCCTGGCCCAGCGTTAACTTTTTTCGCAAAGCGGTGGAGGTTTTTTCTGCCTTTTACTTTTTAAAAAGGGATATCCGGCTGGGCAACAGTCCTGGGGTAGACTCGCCGTAGCCTTACAGCTAGCTCTGGCTAACACTAGCCAACAGTCCTGGGGTAGACTCGCCGTAGCCTTACAGCTAGCTCTGGCTACACCAGCCAACATAGCGGGTTACCACATTTCTGAAATAAATAAGGGGGGACGTTTGTGGTTTGGCAGTCCATACAGGAAGTTATTCCTGAAATAAGAAGGGGACATTTTACATTTATGGTGCGTTCCAGGCCAACCGCGTAACCCGTGTTTCCCAACCCTGTTGCGGGGGAAGTGCTTGGAACGGCCGGCGGTCAAACCCCATAAGTCACTAACGTGAACCGAACCAGATCGATGTATCAGTCCAGTTCAGCTGCTTCTACCACGCAAGCTTGACTGCCGTTCCAGGGCGATTTCACCGGGTAAGAAGGTGGTGAAAATACGGTTGACTGGAACGCTGATTAGCCACGAACACAAGGGGACACGTTGTTTAAAGTAAGGATGGGGCAAAAGATACATGCTGACAACAATCCAAAGTAGCTCTATAGTAGCTTTTTTTATGTTCTACATTGTGATTATCTATCCTAAATGTGGCGGGGGGGTCTTAGTACTGAGTAATGCTGACAACGCCACCCCTAGGACAAGAGGCGAGGGGCACTCTATTTGTCTCAAGAAACGCACGCGACAGGCTTGACTTACAGGTATACAATAAATATATTCTTTATTCTCATTTAATTAAAAGTTAGTCGCTTATAGGTCGTCAAATAAAATAGGACGCCCATTAGTACATTTAAACAACACAAAAACAGGGGGATAAGCTCTGTGGTAGGTGGGCAAAATGAAAGCAGCCTGACCGGCGCTCAGTTTCAATATCACGCGTGAGACACACCAAGCTTGGTCAAACCACTACAATCCACACAGGCAATATTGAACCACGGCACACCTTCACACATTCCCTACCAGGGGTGATAAACAAACAAAAACCAAACTGAACACACGCGGTAGTCTAGCCTATGGCGCCAACCTAAACCTAGGCTGTTAGGGAGCGGTCGGCGGGGGACGACAAAGCAAAGAAAAGCCAAATGTAATTTAACAAAAAAAAGGGAGGCCCCGCTAGCGGTGTGTCACAATTAGTCCTACCAGCACAAATCTCAAAGTCCACCGACTAGGGGGAAAGAAAGAAACAAAAAAAACACCATGAAGCAAACAAAACCAAACGAACAGGAAATACAAAACGGCGTCCTAAAGCAGCAGCCTGCACGTATCTCATTACCCCCCAATCACGAGAACAGCAGCGGCACTACTGGGATGTCCGGTAGCGCTATACACAAAAAGGAAACGAGAGACGGTTGCGTGATCCATACATATTTCGGTTCATTAGGCTAACTTATTTACCACGCCACAACCGGATTATAAAAACGGCCTATTCAAATAAAGCACAACCAAAACATACCTTGTTCCTTCTCCCATCGGAATCGCTGAACGCAGACCGAGGCTCGTCACTCGCACGGACAGTGTCACCGTCGGCGAGCACTCAACGACCACTAAGCCAATGGAAACACAATTAAATCCCCCGTAGTGCACTGGCAAGAAGTAACTATCAATAATTCCCAATGAGGTAGTTAAGACATACCTTGCGCTGCGACCCACACCTCTAGACACAGCTGCTACCGGCATGAGGACCCCGGGTGCCTTTATACCTGCCTGATCGCAACCGCCCACCTGTCCCACCCCTATTAGGTGACGTCAGCGGTACGCAATAGTATCCAGCTGCAGCCCCGGAGAACAACACCCTGGCGTGACAGAACACCCTGGCGTGACGGAAGTACTGTGGCTGGACGGAAGTTACCTCCGATTATTTTCTAGAGAAAAATAAACGTATTTATGCCGGAAGTTACCTCCGATTATTTTCTATAGATAAATATACGTATTTATCGCTTGAATTAACATAACAAAGAAATAAATATTTCGACACGTTAGTAACCATTTTTATAGCTTAGAAAAGGTTTTTTAACGTTATTTAGACAAATACCTCAGCATTCTTTGAGTTATTGAACTATATTTCGACACATTAGTAACCATTTTTATAGCTTAGAAAAGGTTTTTTAACGTTATTTAGACAAATAGCCTACCTCAGCATTCTTTGCGTTATTGAACTTATTAGACCAGAAAATTAAAATAATAAAACAATATTATGACATGTCAGTAACCAAGTTTATAGCTTAGCTTATAGCTTATAGCCCCTTTTTTAACGTTATTTAGACTATAAAACTAGTTCAGTGTGTAGACAATTATGAATGGAATTGAGTGAATTAACACTTTACTCATTAAGTAATTTACCATTAGAATTAAGTAATTGTTTTAATATGTCTAATAGAATCTAATTACATTTTTTGTCAAGTATATCATCATAATTTGATATAAAGATACATTGAAGGAATAACCACACCAAAGTTTCCTCACAATTTATTCAAAAACAATAATGCTGCAATGCTGCCATCACACTCCAACTCACTGCTCAAAAGAATCAAACAGTCAAGTCAATATTAAGCCTATACAATATATTATTTGTATTTCTGTCATTAGAAACGTCATTCACTTCTCTTTTTTCGCTTCAGTCTGAAGACTGGTTTGAAGTCGTTCTCCAACCGCGCATTTCTTTGGCCTCCTCTGTGAAATGTGGCGAACCTTCTTGCCGTGCCTGAATAAATAAGGAGAAAATGATTGCAAAGAATTATACATATTTAGTTCATATTGGGGTTGAGGGTGTATATTCATATTTGAAAAAAAAAAAAACAAACATACCCATCGCAAGACTTTAACATAAAATATTTACCCCAATATATTAAGCATTATCTACAGTCACACTTACTTCCATCGTTCATCTTCGGTATCCGATTTGATTTTTAAATAAATCACTTCCGTCACGTGACGCCACAGTACTTCCTTCGCGCTGGTGTTGTTTGTCACGCCAGGGGTGTTGTTCTCCGGGGCCTGAATTAACGTTTAAAAACCTTTTTCTAAGATATTTAAAAATGATTACTAACGGGTGGTCGAAATATTTTTATTTCTTCTTGTTATGTTATTTCAAGCGATAAATAACGTTTATTTGTCTCTTAGAAAATAATCGGAGTTAACTTCCATCCCAGCCACAGTACTTCAGTCACGCCACGACAGGGTGTTGTTTCCCGGGGCTGAATAACGGTTAAAAAAAACCTTTTCTAAGCTATAAAATGATTACTAACTTGTCGAAATATTTTTTTATTTCTTTGTTATGTTATTCAAGCGATAAATACGTTTATTTGTCTCTAGAAAATAATCGGAGGTAACTTCCGTCCAGCCACAGTACTTCCGTCACGCCAGGGTGTTCTGTCACGCCAGGGTGTTGTTCTCCGGGGCTGCAGCTGGACCCTACTCGCGGTACGGGGAAAGAGAACGTGTAGCAGAGAACATCAGCACGAGACAGAGAGAGAAGACCTAATCCCACAGGCCACATTTAAAAACGTATTTTTAGATAGACAGTAAACCAAATCAGAAAAGGCACTTTATTCAGATGTATCTTACACGTAGGCCTACATTTAAAGCTGATTAATTCCTCAAATAATTGAAGTCGTTAATTGTTCCATGTCCTGTACACCAAAACATTTCGCCCTCATGAATTTAATTAGTAATCTCCGATGATATGGACGAACCTCAAAGGGCTGCTCGTCACTCCCCCATAATCCCCAGCGAAACCAATATGTAAATGTGCTGAACGGCTGATGGAGGATGGATGGCGAGGCGGCTGCGGGGGTCAAGCGATCCATGCGCTCTCTGGTGGTGATATATGGATGGTGAAATATTGATAATTTTAGATATATGAATGTAATGAATATATTTGTTTTATGATACTGATATATATGTATAGAAATCGATATATATATATGAATTGATAATATGCCACTATATATAACCTGTATGCTATGATTTGTCAAATAAGTGAAAATATTTAAATAAACCTAAGTAAATAGAAATTCATAATGTTATAATGTAATAATAATTGATACAAGTAAAAACATTACAATTACCGTACAATATTTGTGTATGTGCACATTTTGCATTATGCGAAATTAATATAAACGAAACAGCGGTAAAGCCATCGATGAGCCGTTTTGTCTCGGAACTCAAAACTTCGTCCCGTATCCCTAGTCGGCATTATTTTAGAGTGACACGCATTCAAAATGACGACCAAAACAGAACCAGTGTGCCAAATATTCACATTTCGGGACTGCAAAACATCCCCCGACCCGATTTACGAGATCCCTGCCCAGTGTTTACATCCATCCCCGGTCCCGTTAGTGATCGATAACGGCTCCTTCCACACCCGGGCCGGCTGGGCGTGCAAAGGGGATGAACTGGGTTCCCCAAGACTGCTCTTCAGGTCCGTGGCTGCGAGGAGCCGAGGAGCCGCTCGGAGCGAAACCCAGATCGGAAACGACATCTCCAGCATTGAACCGCTGCGATGGCTCCTCAAGAGCCAGTTCGATAGGAACGTGGTGGTCAACTTCGAAATCCAGGAGCTGATATTCGATCACATATTCACGCACATGGGCATCACGTCAGAGGTAATGTCCACTGCTAACAGCTGAGGGGTGCTATTTGACCGTTGTGAAGTTGTTTTCTCAACGTTTGTGCTGCAAATGTCTCTTTCCCCCCATCAAGGCAAGGTGGGCATTCCTGTGGTGGTGACGAGGCTCCGTGCAACCCGCTGCCATTGTCGTCAGATGATGTCCGAGCTGCTGTTTGAGTGCTACCAGGTGCCCCACGTCTCCTACGGCGTGGACGCCCTGTACAGCTTCAACAGCAACAACGCTCAGCGGGGCCTACAGGGTCCTCAGACCGGCATCGTCCTTTCCTCCGGATACCACTGTTCACACATCCTCCCTGTGATCAATGGAAGGTGAGTGAAGCCGCTGAAAACGCCCTGATCAATCAGCCAGGGGCCGCCCATGCTAACAATGGATTCCCTCACTGTGTTAACTCTTCGGATAATGATGCGTTCATCTTCAACCGCTTATTCGGGATCTGGTCGCGGGTGATATATGTTTGATTAAAATGACTTATAGTTTTATATCGTAATTTTCCTTATTCTTGTGTAGCTGTAATGATTTATTTCTTAGACTTCCAAACCCTGTTCTATTACGTTCCGTTGTTGTCCATCCCATCCCGAGTGTCGTGGCTGCCCTCACCGTGCGTGTGCGCAGGCTGGACGCAGGGAACGCTCAGCGTGTGAACGTGGGCGGGAGCCAGGCGGCGTCGTACCTGCTGCGGCTGCTGCAGCTCAAGTACCCGGGTCACCTGGCGGCCGTGACGCTCAGCCGCATGGAAGAGCTGCTGCACGAGCACAGCTACACGGCTGTGGACTACCACAAAGGTACCCCCCCTCGACGGCCACAGTGGTGCTCGCTTCTCTCGCAACATAGTGGATCGTTCCGTACTCTCTCTCCGTACTCTCTCTCCGTACTCTTTCTGTTTTTATTGTCTTTCGTGCTCTCTACCCTCTCTTTTGTACTCCTTCACTCCTGATTTCACTTCTTATTCTCTGTCCTTCTCTGAGGGAAGGAATCTCTCTCTCTCTCGCTCTCTGTCTCTGTCTCTCTCTCTGTCTCTCTCACTCTCTGTCTCTCTCTCTCGCTCTGTCCGTCCGGCTGTCTGTCCGTCTGTCTCTAATATGTCTCTCTTTCTCTCTCCCCCTCTCTCATTTTTTCCCTTTCCCTCTGT
>OLKM01006151.1:0-15003 GCA_900291075.1 Melanogrammus aeglefinus | reverse complement strand
GTACGACCGTTTCGTCACTAAAGTGACTTCATCAGGTACATTGATATGGCAAAAATCAAACCGTTGAATATGTCCATAAAAATCCCATTAAAGAGAAAGCCTGGTGACAGAAGACGGGAGAGCGCACACACACAGATATATACATCAACTGATGGAAAACAGGGGAGGTGGAGGGAACTGTTAGTCTAAGCATGACCTAAGCCAATCAGAGCCGTGCAACGGGGTGGAATTTATACTAGTTATTTTTTCAAAAACGAACATTTGAAAGTACCAAAATGGCCGCCCGGAGTTGGGGCTGACCAATTCAGAGAACCAGGTTCGGAAAACATTTTAAATAGATCCAATGAGGTGAAAACAAAACCCAGCAGATGGCGACCAGGTGACCGAACATTTTAAAAATCAAAGGATGGCCGCCCGGGAGTGGGTAAACCAATCAGTGACCAGGTTTGGAAAAACAATTTTTAAATAGAACCCCAATGAGGTGAAATAACCAAGCAGATGGCGCCAACTAGACCGATGCACGGTGGCATTCGGAATGAAAGGGCAACACAAACAAAAAAGAGAATACAATAAATGGAAGGTAAGTGCACAACTCACGAAAAAACACAGAATAATAACAACATTACCTAAAAAAAAAATAGGTTTAATATGATGCAAACATTCAGAGGACAACGGTGGCAGGGGGGATCCGAAGAGGGCCAAATTAGAGGGCCAGGGCCAAATAGAGGGCAGGGGTACGGCCAGGCCGAGGGAGTGGTTAGCGGTGAGGGCCAGGGAGGAGTGGTTAGGTGAGGGGCCAGGGGAGGGAGTGGTTAGGGTGAGGGCCACGGGAGGTGGTGAGTGGTTAGCGGTGAGGGCCGGGGGAGAGTGGTTAGGGTGAGGGCCAGGTGAGGAGTGGTTAGGTCGAAGGCCAGGGGATTGGGAGTGGGTTAGCGGTGAGGGTCCAGGGAACGTGGGCGGGGCAGAAGGAGTGCAGGCAGGATGGCGACGGTGTGATGGCAGGGTGGGGGGCGAACGCTGAAGCGGCGAGCCGGGGGCAAGGGGCAACGTCTTCTGAGGGGAGAAGGAGACGGGTACAACGAAGGGGAACACCTACGGGCTCGGGCATTGAACACACGGGTACCACATGGGGGAACAGAACCATTGTATACACGAACCTCAAGTGCAAACAAGGTGAACGGGATGGAGGGCAACAGTAAAAATATAACAGCATCAAACCCAAAACAGAACCATTGAAGCCCTATAGCGGCCAACAGGTCTGTGCGGGCCGGGCGACCTCGCTACAATGGCGGGTGTACGAAGGTGGGGGTAGATGCTGCAGATCTCAATGAGAATAGTCAGATCGGGCTCGTGTGCGCCATGTGTTGCGTGGGGAGGAAGGAGATCCGAGGAGTCGATAGGAGGCACGGGCGGGTTAGGTACAAGCATTAGTTGACGCGCGAAGGCTGCGGCCGAGTGCACAGCATCATCACATCGTCCCAAAGATCCCCGACCCACCCCCACCTACCAAGGAGGGACAGCGTCCTGAAGAACGTCGATCTGGGCAATCCCATAGCGGAAGTGTCGTGCGAGACACCGGAACCTTTTCGAAGGGCGTGCTGAGGCGAGGTGCCGGCGCCGAGCCAACCGGAAGCGTGGCCCAATGCGCGTTTACGGCCGCCGACAAGGGCCGGGTCGGCCGGATGTGGTCGCGAAACTCTTTCCTCGTAGGTTGGTTGACGTGTCCCTGGGGGCCTCCCGTGTGGGCATGTCCGGCGGACCCCGTCCAAGCGGAGGTAGAAAGTCAGCCGAGCGGCGAGCGGAGCCAAGGGGAGTATCGGTGGGGACAGCGTCCGCGCTGAGAAGCGTAGGTCTGGGCAAACCCATTGGGGGGTGTTCGTGCCGGAAGACGCCGGAACGGTTGGGGACAGCGTCCCGTTGAGAGCGTTGGTCTGCCGGGCAAACCCATAGGGGGGTGTCGTGCCGGAAGACGCCCAGAAACGGTGGGATTACAGCGTCCCGTTGAGAGCGTTGGTCTGGCAAACCCATTGGGTGTCATGTCGGAAGACGCCGGAACAGCCCGACGGGCGTGGGTGAGGCCGAAGGTCCGACGCCAGCCAAAACCGGAAGCGCGCGTCGTCCGTCGCGGCAAGGGCGCGGCCGGAGGGGTCTGGGAACCTGGCCAAGAAGGGCGCAGAGCCGGGGTCGGGGAGAGGGGGAGAAGCCGTTGATTGGGGGTGGAGAGCGGTCGGGGACAGGAGAAGGGGGCGAGGGTGGGAAACGACGGGAGAACGGAGGCGGAAAGGGTGAGAAGGGACAAGAGGGAGAAGAGGGACACAGGAGCTGGCCTGGGACGTGAGAGCGGTATCCTGGTCAGCACGGTCCAGGGTCACGGGGTCCAGACCGGGGGGCCGCGCGGGAGCCGGAGGGAAGCGGCGAGGAGCAGTGTCGACCGGAAATGGCAGGGAGCGACAACGAGGGCCCGGCCATCCAGTCACGGCGTGAGCTCTGAGTGGAGACCACCGTCAGGCTCTTGGCGCAGGCGGCGTCCGAACTGTTCGGGAAAACGGGCCCAGGAGGCGGCCACCTCAAAGTTTCCGGTGCCAAGCTGGGTCGGCGGAGAAGGGAAAGGACACTGACCTTCTCCATCACCGTGGACTTGTAGTGGTTTCACAGAGTATGATGTGTAGCGGTGGTGTGGCCAGTTGCGTGCGTTACCCTCTATGAGGTACAGGGTCGGTACTTGGCGTTTTTGGGGACGGCGGGTGCGGATGGAGGCCGTCAGGGAGCCGGTGAGTCTGGAAATGATGTGGAGGGGCTCGGGGACCGGTGATGTTGGCCAGGGTGATGGGCCGGCCTTGATTGGCAGCGAGGATGAGTCATGTTTTTGAGGTGAAAGTCCGGGTCCGTTGGCACCGCGGGACAGGGCCTGAGCCTGGCGAGCGCCGGCGGGGGACGCGTTAGGCCCCGGGCGCGCGGGCGGGGGCAGCCTCCGAAGGTCTGGGACGGTGAGGAGTGAGGGGACGTGGCCTGGGATCCGGACAGGAGGGTCCACTGGCGCGGGGTCGCGGAGCATCAGCAGGAAAAACCGCGGTTAGTGCGGCGGCAGGGCGGGAAGGGCGGGCGGCGTTAAGGCCCACGGCGCGCGGCGCTCATCACGGGCTGAGCGAAGGCGGGGCCGGAACGGGAGGGGGATAGAGGGCCGACCCAAAGGGGGAATGGGCCCTAGCGGGCCGTGTGGAAGCCCAATCACGGGGAAAGGGTCACGGGGAAAACCCCAGTCACGACGGTAAGGTCGCGGACCGGACGCATGGAAGCGTCTCATAGTCTGTGCGGGCCAAAGGGGTAAGACTAATCCAGCGGGGGATGGTCGGAAGGATCCGCGTGGTCCCTGGGCTGGTGTCTGTCTTTGGTGGAACAAACGGTCCATCCGTCACGGTGGCTCGGGGCAGGCCATATCCTAAAAGGTTTGTTTAATCTGTATTAAAAAAGACAAAACGCTCCGAAGGTTCAGGAAAAAACACGTGTTGGTCCGATAAGAAAATTCCGTTTTTTATTTAGATCTTCCTATCGATTGTAAGCAGGGTACGACGTTTCGTCCACTAAGTGATCTTCATCAGAGTTACTTTTGATATGGTCCAGCTTCGTGTGAATATTGTCCAGTAAAAATCCCATTAAAGAGAGCCTGTGGTGTACAGAATGACGGGAGAACCGTGCCACACACACACGATATATACATCAACTGATGGAAAACCAGGTGAGGTGGATAGGCGACTGTAGTTCTAAAGCATGACCCTAAGCCAATCAGAGCCCGTCACGGGGGTGGAACTATACTGTTATTTTTCAAACGACGAACATTTGAAAGTCCAAAATGCCGCCCGGAGGTAGTGGGCTGACCAATCAGAGACCAGGTTCGAAAAACAATTTTAAATAGATCCAATGAGGTGAAAACAACCAGCAGGACCTGGCAGCCAAGGTGGATCCGAACATTTAAAAATCAAAGGATGGCCGCCCGCAGAATAGTGGGGTAAACCCAATCAGAGACCAGGTTGGAAAAACAATTTTAAATAGACCCAATTGAGGTTGAAAATAACCAGCAGATGGCGCCAAATAGACCGATGCAGTGGCATTCGGGAATGAATGGGGGAAAACACAAACAAAAAGAGAATACAATAAATGGAAGGTAAGTGCACACTCACGAAAACAACAGAATAAATAACACATTACCTTTAAAAAAAAAAAAATAAGGGTTTAATAATGTGCAAACATTCAGGAGGACAACGGTGGCAGGGGGGATCCGAAAAGAGGGCCAATTTAGTAGGGTGCCAGGGCCAAATAGAGGGGCAGGGTACGGCCAGGCGAGGGAGTGGTTATGGGTCTGAGGGCCAGGGAGGGAAGTGGTTAGGGTGAGGGCCAGGGGAGGGAGTAGCGTTAGGGTGAGGGCCAGGGGAGGGAGTGGTTAGGGTTAGGGCGGGGGAGGGAGTGGTTAGGGTGAGGGCCAGGGGATGGAGTGGTTAGGTGAGGGCCAGGGGAGGAGTGGTTAGCGGTGAGGGCAGGAACGTGGGGGGGACAGAGGGGCTGTGGGCAGGATGGGACGGCGTGAGGGGCAGCGAGGGTGGGGGGGCGAACGCTGAGGCGAAGGGCCGGGGCAAGCGGGCACGTCTTCTGAGGGAGAAGGAGACGGCGTACACGAAGGGGAAAACACCTACGGCTCGGGGATGAACAACACGGGACCACATGGGGAAACAGAACCATTTGTATACACGAAACCTTCAAGTGCAAACAGGTGAACGGAATGGAGGGCAACAGTAATAAATTATAACAGCATCAAAACCCAAACAGGAACCATGAGCCCTATAGGGGCAACAGGTCAGTGCGGGCCCGGGCGACCGGCCACATGGCGGAGGTGACGAAGGGTGGGCGTAGATGCCTGCAGATCTCAATGAGAACCTGCTTCAGATCCTGGCTCGTGTGCCCATGGTGTTGGTGGGGGAGGGAAGGAGATCTCGAGGAGCTCGATGGACGGCCACGGGCGGGTTAGGTCAAGCATTAAGTGACGCCGCCGAAGGCGGCGGCGCCGATGTGCACAAGGCCATCATCACATCAGTCCCAAAGATCCCGACCCACCCCACCTACCAAGAGGGACAGCGTTCCTGAAGGAACAGGTCGATCTGGCAATCCCATAGCGGAGTGTCGTGCCGGAAGGACCACCGGAACCTTTCGAAGGGGCGTGGCGAGGCCGAAGGTGCCGCCCGAGCCAAGCGGAGGCGCGCGTCGTACGCCGCGACAGGCGCGTTGGCCCGGATGCGGTCTCGCGAAACTCTTCCTCGTGGTGTTGACGTGCCCCGTGGGCCTCCCGGTGGGATGTTCCGGCGTGACCCCGTCAGCGGAGGCGTAGAAAGCAGCCGAAGCCAGCAACGGAGCAAGGGGAAGTATCGGTGGGGACAGCGTCCCGGAGAGCGTAGGGATCTGGGCAAACCCATTGGGGTGTCGTGCCGGAAGACGCCGGAACGGGCTTTGGGGCACAGCGCTCCCGGAGAGCGGTTGCGTCTGGGCAACCCATTTTAGTGGGGGTGTCGTGCCCGGAAGACGCCAGAACGGTGGATACAGCGTCCCGGAGAGCGTTGGTTGGGCAAACCCATTGGGGGGTGTCCATGTCGAAGACGCCGGAACAGCCCGACGTGGGCGTGGTGAAGGCCGAAGGTCCGACGCCGAGCCAAAACCGGGAAGCGCCTGTCGTCCGTCGCGCAAGGGCGCGGCCGGAGGGGCGTCGCGGAACCTGCCAGAAGGGAGAAGGGCGGTGCGGTCGGGGCAGAGGGGGAGGAGGGGAGGCGGAGAGGGTCGGGACAGAGAAGGGGGGAGGGGGAACGACGGAGAACGGTGAGGGGGAAAGGGGGAGAGAAGGACACAGAGTGAGAAGAGGGACACAGAAAAGCTGGCGCCTGGGGACGCGAGAGCGGTACTCCTGGTCAGCACGTCCAGGGTCACGGGGTCCAGACCGCGGGGGCCGGGAGCCGGAGGGAAGCGGCGAGGCGGAGCAGGTCGACCGGAAATGGGCAGCGGAGCCGACAACGAGGGCCCGGCCATCCAGTTTCACGCCGGAGCTCGGGCAGTGGAGACCCGTCCAGTGTCTCTTGGCGCAGGCGGCGTCCGAACTGTCGACGGGCCCAGAGGCGGCCACCTCAAAGTTCCGGTCCAAGCTGGGTCGGCGAGAAGGGAAAGGACACTGACCTCCTCCATCACCGTGGACTTGTAGTGGTCACAGAGTAACTGAATGGTGGTGGTGTGGGCCCAGTTGCGTGCGTACCCTCTAATGAGGACAGGGTGGTGGCGTTGGGGACGGCGGGGCGGATGGAGGCCGTCAGGGAGCCGTGAGTCTGGAAATGATGGGACGGGGCTCGGGACCGGTGATGTTGGGCCAGGTGATGGGCCGCCTTGATGGCCAGCGAGGATGAGTCCTTGTTTTTGAAGGGTGAAGTCCGGGTCCGTGACGACGCGGGGCGGACAGGGGCCTGAGGCTTGCGAGCGCCGGCGGGGAACGCGTAGGCCCGGGGCGCGCGGCGGAGTTCCTCCGAAAGGTCCTGGGACGGTGAGGAGGAGGGGGACGGGGCCTGGGATCGGACAGGAGGGTCCCTGGGCGGCGGGGTCGCGGAGCATCAGCAGGGAAACCGCGGTTGTGGCGCAGGGCGGACAGGCCGGGCGGGTCGAGAGCCCACGGGGCGGCGCTACATCACGGCGCGGCGAGGCGGGCCCGGAACGGAGGGGGATAGAGGCCCGACCCAAAAGGGGGAATGGGCCCTGGCGGGCCGTGTGGGGGAAGCCCAACACGGGGAAAGGGGTCCGGGGGACCCAGTCACGACGGTAAGGGGTCCGCGACCGACGCATGGAAAGCGTCTCATAGTCTGTGCGGGCCAAAGGGGTAGACTAACCAGCGGGGGGATGTCGAAGGATTCCCGGGTCCTGGGCTGGTGTCGTCTGTGGTGAACAACGGTCCATCCGTCACGGTGGCTCGGCTCGGGCAGCATATCCAAAGGTTTGTTTAATTGTTATTAAAAAGAAAACGCTCCGAAGGTTCAGGAAAAAACACGTGTGGTCCCGATAGAAAATCCCGTTTTTAATTTAGATCTTCCTATCGATGTAAAGCAGGTACGTACGTTTCGTCCGACACTAAAGTGACTTCATCAGGTACATTGATATGCAAAAAAAACAAACCGTGAATATTGTCCATAAAATCCCATTAAAGAGAGCCCGTGGTGACAGAAGACGGGAGAGTGCGCACACACACAGATATTATACATCAACTTGATGGAGAAACAGGGGAGGCTGGAGGGACTGTAGTCTAAGCATGACCCTAAGCCATCAAAGCCGTGCACGGTGGAATATACTGTTATTTTCAAAAACGAACATTTGAAAAGGTCCAAAATGGCCGCCCCGGGAGTGGCTGACCAATCAGAGACCAGGTTCGAAAAACAATTTAAATAGATCCCAATGAGGTTGAGAACAACCAGCAGATGGCGCCACAGTGGACCCGAACATTTAAAAATCAAGGATGGCCGCCCGGGAGTGGGGTAAACCAATCAGAGACCAGGTTGGAAAAAACAATTTTAAATAGACCCAATGAGGTGAAATAACCAGCAGATGGGCGCCAAATAGACCGATGCAGGTGGCATTCGGACATGAATGGGGGGACAGGCAACACCAACAAAAGAGAATACAATAAATTGGAAGGTAAGTGCACCACTCACGAAAAAACAACAGAATAATAACACATTAACCTAAAAAAAAATAGGGTTTAGTTAATGTGGCAACATTCAGAGGACAACGGTGGCAGGGGAGGGATCCGAGAGGCCAAAAAATTTAGAGGGGGCCAGGGCCAAATAGAAGGGGCAAGGGGTACGGCCAGGCGAGGAAGTGGTTAGGGTGAGGGCCAGGGGAGGGAAGTGGTTAGGGTTGAGGGCCAGGGGAGGGAGTGGTTAGGGTGAGTGCCAGGGGAGGGAGTGGTTAGGTGAGGGCCGGGGGAGGAGTTGGTTTAGGGTGAGGGCCAGGGAGAGGAGTGGTAAGGTGAGGGCCAGGGGAGGGAGTGGTTAGGGTGAGGGGCAGGACTGTGGGCGGGGACAGAAGGGGTGGGCAGGATGGGAACGGGTGAAGGGGCCAGGGTGGGGGGCGAACGCTGAGGGCGAGGGCCGGGGCAAGGGGGCACGTCCTCTGAGGGAGAAGGAGACGGGTACACGAAGGGGAAAAACACCTACGGCTCGGGGATGAACACACACGGACCACATGGGGGAAACAGAACCATTGTATACACGAACCTTCAAGTGCAAAACAAGGTGAACGGATGGAGGGCACAGTAATAAATATAACAGGCATCCAAAAGGGTTAGGGGTTAGGGTTAGGTTAGGGTTAGGGTTAGGGGTTAGGGTTAGGGTTAGGTTAAGAGCCAACCTACCACTTTGAAAAACGGTTTTTTTTGAGCTCAGTTTCGAGAATGCAGCGGTGCATGGGAATTCGGCGACCACCCACGGATAGGTCTAGGCCCAGCGGACCCTGCTCAAAAATGTGGCGCCCCTGGCTGTTTTTTTGGGTACTGCAATTTCGATTTTTAAAAGTTCAAAGGGTGAAGCGTTTTTTTTTTTTTGAGCGGTGGCATGGAAATTCGGAATAGTCCCATATGTTTTCCCTTAGGCCCTTCTTCATCCCCTAGAAATTTTGGCGCCCCTAGTGCAACTTTTTTTAACATGGGGAAAACAGCTATAATCGACCTCACGGGAGCTGAGGGGAGGGGCGTGGGAACCAAGGTTTCCATATGGTCGGTAGGTATTAATGAGGCGGACCTTTGTGCAAAATTTTGGCCTCCTAGTGGCTTGTTTGGTATAGAAAATCGCATTTGAAGTTTTTCACTAAACGCGGGAAAAGGGGTGTTACCAATATTTAATTTTGACAAAATTTGTGTGGAAGGTTTCCTCGGCTTTCATCGACATGGGTGCGAAGTTTTGGAGTTCTAGGCCCCACTTTCCTTCACATAGCTACCGTTGACTCCAATGCAAAATACTTAGAAAATTTTTGTGAAAATTTGACAAGAAAGTGTCTAGGAGCACGTTTTTGGCCATTTTGAGTCGTTAGGGTTAGGGGTATAAGGGGTTAGGGTTAGGGGGTTAGGGTTTAGGGTCAGGGTTAGGGGGTTAGGGTTAGGGTTAGGGTTAGAGGTTAGGGTTGGGGCTTAGCAGGGTTAGGTTAGGGTTAGGGTTAGGGTTAGGGTAGAGAGCCATCTCTACCAGGGTTAGGGTTTAGGGTTAGGGTTAGGGGGTTAGGGTGGTTTAGGGGTTAGGGGGTTAGGGTTAGGGTTTGCATAGGGTTAGGGTTATACAAACAACGCTCCCACTGGACAGCGACGCCGAAAAATGCACTGTCCATTTAACGCGCTCACCGGGACCCAATCCCCAAGCCCCCACGCACGCGTTCAAGACCCGCGGTTGCAAGGTGGCCCAGTCGGCTGATCCAGACCCGCTCAAGCCGGCGTCTCTCTGAAGAGGTGGACCATCTGGGCGTTAACACTGTAAGCCGGTTGGCGGGACAGGGCAGGCCAGCCGTGCAGGAGAAAGTTTGCCTGAACTAAAGGTGAGGTGTGTGTTCTTCACCCTCAAACATTAAATCTGTGCTGTGTGAACCGGACCAGCAAGGTGTTTCTGGGGTTTTCGCCCACATATTGAATTCCACAGGTGGTCACACCAGATCAACATAAATACAATTTTTAGAGAGAGGACCACCCTGTCCCGCCGTGGGGAAAACGTCATGCGAGTTGTTATTGGCGCACCCATGACGGGATTGGAAGAAGCCACCCAGCTGTTTGGTCTATGTGGGGGCCATTGGGCGGAGAGTTTGGCCTTGACGAGAAGGTCTTTATGCTCTTGTTTTTTCTAAAGGCGGCGATGATTGCTGTGATCTTTGGAGAAGGCCTGCGAACTAACCATGCGTTGAAATTGGTCTTTATTTCCCCAACTAAGCGTACCGCCGACGGGGAGTAGGTTTGTGATGAAAGGGAGCGCTCGGGCCACCGACAATAGGTTTGATTACCTGAAATGTTTTTAAAGGCCTTCCTAAGGAATGGCCTGGAATAGCCCCTAGTGGACAACGCAGCGAAAAGCACTCGGGTGGCTGCCCTAAAGTCCACTGCACTGGTGCAGATCCTGAAGAACCGAAGGAGTTGGGATTTAACCAAACCCAGCATATTGTGTGCTTCGGATGGAAACTAGACTTGTAATAGAAGGGCGTGCGTGTCGGTTGTCCTTGAAATAGACTTTGGTGTCAAGTCGACATGTGTCACAAAGTCCAGGGCCCTTGAATGTAGTCGTTGTCAAGGAAGTTCAACGGACAAGAGGCTGCAAGTGGATTTAATTGGTGATGGACGGGTTGTGAGTGTTAAGAGTGAGTAGGAAAGTCGTCAAACTCTAGTCTCGAGTGTGGTCCACACTCCCCAAATGTTCATCCAAAAAACCTAAAGTAATGGAGGGGTTTCTTCTCGCAAGAGGCTAAGGCCGCGCACCTCCCATTCAGCCATGATATATATTTGCATAGGCCGTGCACAACTTCTTCCCCATTGGCCGTCCCTTTATTTGGAGGAAAGAATTCCCCATTAAGAGGTAAAATCATTCGCGGTTAGATTGATTTTAAGCAGTGTGTAGAATTTGTTTATCAGGCCGAGAGTGACGTCTGGATATTTTAGAAAAATATTATTTTTAGTCCTGAAGGCCCTTCTGTTGATGTCAATGTTGTATATAGACTATTCAATGTTCTAATAGTGAAGAGAAGAGAATCCGCAGGAACGTGAATCCTCCTCACCTTGTCCACAAAGTCATAAGGTATCCTTAATGTAGCTGTTGTGTCCTAGTCGAGAGGGGATTGAGATAATTGGTCAATAAATTCTGCAGTTGGTAGCAAGTTTCACTGCTGCAATCCGACACGATTGGCCTACCAGGGGGGTCTCGTGGGGCCTGCTCCACACGGAGGGATCCTTTATGGATTCTTAGGTAGCAAAAATAGAAAGATCCTGGGCCTTGGATCCGCGTCGCCCTGTAGATATCGCATCTGTTTTGTGGTTATATATTTTGTTGTGGTATAACGAACGTAATATTTCGTCCACCAGGGGGATCGTGTCGAGGAAGATGGGTTTGGTAAGTTTGGAATAATAAAGGTTATTATTTAACTGTCTGTATCCCTCCCACAGGTAATTTGTCCCTGTTCCATGATGACCACCGCACTACCCTTGTCCGCGGGTTTAATAACAATATTGTTGTTGTTTTGGAGTGTAAGCAGCGCCTCAAACTCCTCCACACTAAGGTTGTCCTTGACCCAACCGATTTTAAACGAGTTTTGAAAGAACCCGACATCTTTCTCTATGACCGAGAGAACCGCCTCAGGAAGACTGCTCCTAGGTGGGACCCATAGAGACTTGGCGATGAACGGTTTTTGAACCGAAGCTGGTTTATTTTGAAAGTAAACAGCGAGTTTTATGCGTCTGTGATAATGTTTGTATGTCGGAGCGTGTTTGATTCCCGTATGTTGGTACCCCTTGCTACCTCTTAGTGGGGATAAAGTGGAGGCCACGGTCGAGAACAGAGAGCTGCGCCCCCGTCAACTTGAATTTTGCGCATAAATTAATTACTGATTTATACCCCTTCTGCGTATTAACAACCGCGGGGGCCCCTAGTTTAGTGACTGAACCCAGTGCTCAAGGATCAGTTTGGCCGTGGGGTGTGACCAATGGATGCCGTCCCTTTCGGTGTGGAACGAGTTCATGGTCAGGGCCGGAATGAAGGCGTAATGCGAGACGATGTGAGCATTAAGCCGCCTCAGGTTGTCCTGCTCGCGATGAGGGAGGGACCTGGAAAAGTTTGATCTCCGGTATAAAAATCTGAGCATTGGGGAAGGTGAGTTTAGCAATACGGATAGCACTATGCAGTTGTCGTAAAACCGTTTGGTCTACATTATGGGCCCTGCTGTTTAGACCGAAAGCTAGGATGACCTTTTTCACCACTGCGGAGACGGTAGTCTTGGAGAGGATGGATACGGCGTGCCGGAAGGTGGCACCTGGAAAACCATCAACCTGCAACCCCTCCTGCTGGAAGGGGGGAATTCTGGCTACATTGGAGTCCCCCAACACTACCCATTTCTCCCTAGCCTGAAAACCCCACTCTTTGGCCTTGTTGATTGTATTCACGTGTCTGGTGGGCCTCCTTGTAGGCGTGGAGGCCGCAGGAGAGACGAAGCTGAGCCGGCTCTGGACGGTGCCCCGGGACGTGGCAGGGGGGTCACAACTCAAGACCACCTCCGTCCGTTCTGCAACCGGAGGCCTGAGGCGGGAGAGAAGAGCAGAACTTTGGGGACTGCCAACAGTCCGCCGGGGGGTCCGCGCCTTCCTCCTGGCCTTGGGCAGGACTTGGTGGGTGACCGTGCCTGAGAAAGGGGGACAGAAGCTGGGAGAGGAGGGAAAGGGGGCAAACAGGGGGGAAGACGGGGAGGGGGGGAGGAGGAAAAGGGGGAGAACAGGAGACAGGCCTCCATCGACGTCCGGTGGCGATGCTGGGGGGACGTCCGGTGGCGATGCTGAGGGGACGTCCGGTGGCGATGCTGGGGGGACGTCCGGTGGCGATGCTGGGGGGCACCCCTCTCGTGGGAGCGCGCTGGGGGACGGCTCGACCAATGGCGATGGGGGGGTGCTGAGTAGGACGCCATCGTCGCGCGGGGCATGGACCTGGGCGGTGGCGATGGCCGGGTCCCTGGTTCGTTTCCTCGTCCGTGGTTCTTGGAGACGTGGAGGGGTCCGTGCTGTGGGTCTCTGGTCCGGGACTGGGTCCGTAGATGGTCCATCAATGCCCGTGACGGAGCACAATCTGGCGTGTGCGTTGTCTATTGACGCCTGCAGGAGTCTGGGGCCAAAATGTCTCTTTGCCCAAACCGAGGCGATGTCAAAGTTACGGTCCCAACAGGGGTCCCTCAATAGGGAAAACACCTGGACCATGTTGGCTATTGTGTCCTGATAATGGTCTCTAAGGATGATGCTAGTGGTGTGGGCCCAGTTCTCCGCGTTACCCTGGATGAGGGCCAACGTAGTGGGATTGGGAGAAGCGGGTTTAATAACGGATTTTAATGAATGCACCATTCTGGCGATGGTGACAGGGGGAGTGGGGCTCATGATATTGTCCAGATGATGTACAGCCTTAATGATGTTGTACATCACCTTATTTTTGGTGCTGAAGTCGGGGTCTGACGAACGTGGGATGCTGGGGACCACGTCGCGGCCGCGTTCTTCTCCGTGTCCGTGGTGCGTTTCGTCGTCGCCTCCCCTCCGTGTTGGACCGCGGCGACGACGCCTACCGGGCGGTGGACGACTCCGGTCGTCGTAGAACCGTCGGGGAATAGGATTGTGGGTCCAGGCGGGCGCCGGGACCTCCGGATCCCGACGGCGGTGCTCCTCCCCGCGCGGCATATAGTCCCGTGCGGGGGCCCGGTGGTAGGCCAAAGCCTCGGTGTTGCGCGAGTGGCGCTGGTGCCAATATTCCCGCGGCGGATCACGCGGATCCGAGGTGCGGTTGGGCCGGGCCGGCGATTGGTGCCCAGGTCGCGGGCCCCGGTCGTAATGGTCCTCTCCAGAGGGTGATGGGTAATACCGGCTGTGTCGGTGGAAGCCTGGGTCCCCAGGGCTGCGGCCTTGTCGCACGTGGCTGCGGCCTAGTCGTACGCGGCTGCGCTCACGCGGTGGCGAACGACGAGAGGCCCACCCCTGATGGTGGTCCTCCATCACGGGCTCAGTCGTACGCCTCATCGGGCCCGACCGGGGATAAGATGGGTGAGAAACCCAAGAACTCACCGGCTGGAAGCTAGCAGGGTGGTCCCGGAACGCAGCTCGGCCCCGTCTCCGCCGGACTACGGTCCATGCGCCATGTTCTCGGTGATCGCTCATTATTAATAATTCGATGGTTTGTTCATGAAAATGTGAGCCAGTGGTCAAAAAAGTATTTCCTTTATTTGCAGGTATGAAAGGATTTCCATTTGCATGTACAAAAAAGGAATTCGCAACGTTTCGATATGTTATATCTTCTTCAGGCGATAGTGTATAAGTTTTCCGAGCTGTAGCGTCCGAGCAGTGGCAATGGAATAATGCAGTCAGAGGGTGGGAGGTGACCAAACCACACTAGAGCCCACAGAGGGCGCCAGATCATTGGCCCAATGGGATGTCGGCCCGATGAAAGGGGAGGAGAAAGCACCTTCTATGGTCAATACCAATCCCCACTGGCGATCACCACATCCCTAAATACACATACTGAATAAATAAATGTCAAGAAAGAAGAATACTAAAATGGAAACCTATCAAGATAGATAATTAAAAAAATCAATAATATAATTTAAAGGTAATATAAACACCCAAATAAAAGCGGAAAGGTTTGGGATTAGGTATGGGTAAGAGTTAAGGTTAAGTATGGGTAAGAGTTAAGGTTAGGGTTAGGCATGGGATGGAATGGGTTAAGGTGAGGATAAGGGTAAGGGGTTAGGTTAAGTTAAGGATTGGGGTTGGGGTTAGGGATAGAGTTAATGGTTGGGGTTAGGGCTAGAGTTAGTGGTTGGGGTTAGGGCTAGAGTTAGTGGTTGGGGTTAGGGATAGAGTTAGTGGTTGGGGTTAGGGCTAGAGTTAGTGGTTGGGGTTAGGGCTAGAGTTAGTGGTTGGGGTTAGGGCTAGAGTTAGTGGTTGGGGTTAGGGCTAGAGGTAAGGGTTGAGGTTAAGTTAAAGGTTAAGGTTAGGGCTATGGTGAGGACCAGGGGTTGGACGGGGGCCCAAACAAAAAACCACAATGTCTACTGCTCGGCTGGAAATACACATGACCAACATTTTAGGCTCATGAACAAACAATGGTGGTGTCAATATGTGATGACCACAAAAGGCGGGATAGGTTAAGGTATACATTCACTTCCGTAATCACATTTAACCATAATCATAAATCACGAATAACCGAAAATGGCCTTAAAAGATAA
>OLKM01006150.1:0-15003 GCA_900291075.1 Melanogrammus aeglefinus | reverse complement strand
ATATATTAATATTTATAGGCACTATTTAGGCTATAAGACTACTAGGACAGCCGATACATGGATATTTAGGGTTGTAAAATGGGTATATACTGGATTATTTATTTCCGAATCTCCTGAACCATTTCGGGACCGCTCCTGGGTGCTCTTTGTGTTGGGAAACTTATCGGGGGTCGGGGTTGGTCTATGTTGGGAGTGTAGCTGGTGCTTTGTTTGGTTATCTTGGTGTTGTTCATGTTGTGTACATTGTTTTGCCACCGTTAATGTGTGAGTGTATAAATTATTATAAGCTCGCAAAGGTCTTGAGCAGTGTTGAAGTTATAATGGGGCTGTGTGGTGGTGCCGGTGAGAGCGCTCTTAATGGAAACACGCCAAGTTCCAATGAAGACAAGATTGTTCTGATTCATAAACGCTCAAAGTGTGTGCACACATCTTCCAGTGAAATTTGCACCACAACACTGGCTCACTCACTCAAGAGATGCAGAAGAAATGCACTATTGTGGACGACGAAATGCCAGAATAAATCAATAATAATAATATCTAGATATTGCGCAACTAGCAGCCTGTTATTTAATATGGTATGAGATATTTTGAATAGGAGGAGGAGCGCTGCTCCTATATATTAGTCAGGCTCTGATAGATATAACTAAACTGAGGTGTCTGGTGTATTTGAAGGGTTAGGGATGGATGTCTGACCTGTCTCAGATCATTCCAAGTTGAAGACCCTCTCTCCTTGAGGAGCGTCATTGAGTTGAATCAGGAAGGAACATTCTCCCACTCAGGTGAAGGGCAGCCTCTCAAGAAGCCTCTCTCAAACTCCCTGAACTGATGCTTCACCGAGCGGCTGAACACCATGTCCACTTGGAGGTCCACATATTTTTGCCTGGGTTAGAGACACGTGTGTTCTTTGAATGCATGCTGTGCATTACATATATAACACACAGGTACACTTGCAAATACAAACATGTATTACGTATGTCCACACACACCACACACACACACCTGTTGACTTTGGTCACTTGACTGAACTCTCCATTAGATAGAAGATCCAAATATTCTGCATCCTACAGAGGTAAAGTTGGTTTAACATTAGAGTGAGGTCTCCCTTTAAAAGTGCTTTTAAACCGTGTTGATTGGCTCTTACCCCTCTGAAATCAACAGCCTCCTCTTCATAGTCCAACATTTCCTTTAAACTCCTGTTGGTACGACAGTGGGATGACACTTAAAGCCAAGTCAACTTTAGGATGAAACGGTGGTAAATAAAACGGATAGTTTAATATAGTAGTATAGGAGTAGTATAATAATGTGGTGGTATAGCCTACCATTATATAGCATAGCAAAGCATATATTATAGTTTTGTGTAGCAAAGCATATCATCTAATAGTATAGCATAGCAAAGGACAGTGTTATATACAGCCTATTATAGCATGTCTGTAATGTGTAGCATAGAATAGAAGTACTGTGCAACAGTTGGCGACAGCTCCATGAGGTCGTCCAGGGTTGGCTTCAAGCCCAGGAGCTTCTTGAAGAGAGCCAGAGGGAAGGGGATGTTCATCAGGCACTGGTTATACAGAGCCATGCCACAGAGCGTGCCCAGTAGGAAGAACTCATCAGTCAGCTGGTCAACCTGGAGGAAGCAGTCCATAATAACTTTATTGTCATAAATGGACAATACAATAACAATGACTGATAGGTGGATGATTGATACATGATGAGTGGACGGATGGAAGGAAGGGTGGATTGACCCCTCTCCATTAAGATCCACGTAGGGATTTTAGACGGGACGTGGGTCTATCCCGAGCGCCCTCCATTTAAACTTCCACGTTATGTTCACGTGTACTCAAGAGGGCAGTGTAGCGTTTCCGAAACCCAATTCAACATTAACCCTCTACCAAGTTACGGAAAACAATAGATGGTATGAGAAAACTGCTCGTTCCTTTTTTACAAAGCTTTCTATGCAACAATTTGCTAAGCCCTGGAGGACTGCACGCCCTTCTCGCCATAGGCCATACGCTAGTTAAAAACGGGCGCAGTCTATGGGGTACTGCGCGACTGTATAGCGGCGCATCGCCCTTTGCTGGATCTTCACCTACGAGCTTGATGTAGCGCTGTGTTTGTTGAGCCTTAACATACTAAAACTGTTGTTTACACCAGTCTAAATTGTGATAAAAAAAAAACATAAAATGCCACTTGTTTACACATACCTTCTTGCTGAACCAGGCCACTCCGTCATCGTTTCACTTTCTAGTATTTTGTGGGTTCCGCCTTCTGAAGTTCTTTTATTGCAAGAGGTGAAAGAACTCCAGTTACCACACCTCCAAGATGCATATCGTATTCCTCATTAAACTTCACCTGTAAACATAAGAGGTTTTGCAGGGAAAATAACTTGAGTAATGTCTTACAATTTAAATATTGTGAATTCATCTGATACCTGGATTATAAACACTAGAGAATTGTGTATAGTATGGTAAGTTCATTGAATAAATACACAATAAATAAAAAACTGCGCTATGCCACAATTATCAAATATAATTGGAAAAAGAACAAGTTGAAATGTACAAACACATTTAGATTTAACCAAGTGTTAGCTAGGTAGAACCAAATTGCTAATTGTTATGCCTTTGGAAATGCTTTGCTGACCCACCGCAAGTTTTAATCTTGGGTCATGGGAAGACGTCCTCAGCGATTGAAAAGTTTTCCTGCTGCACCGTGCGCCCGGTTGATGGTGATATTCAATGAATCCTGGCTGTAGCAGTAGAGGGACAGTCTAGTAGAAGTATGGTATCGTCAAGTAAAGTATAGACTAGCATAGCATAGTATACCAACTCAGTGTATGGCATGGCATTGTATGGTATGGTATTGCATCGCTTAGCATAATGTATGTAGCTTTATTAAACTTTTATTGTCAGTGTGGCTTCTAAGGACCGCAGAAATTAACAGTTTTGTGGTAGCTCATGAAAACATCCTTTTTAATAAATATAACCTTACCATGGCATTATTCAGATGATACATCCACAGCTTCAGCTTGCATTCTATGGGTAGAATGCAAGGGTACTTCACCAGAGACAACAGGATACTCTATATATAGAATAAAAATATAGAGGTATTATCTCAGAAGCATAGGGAACCATATATCAGCAAACCTAATTCACATGCGTTACTGTCTAAACAGCATACCAAATAATAATCTTCGCTTGATCAGTGTCCTTTGTTGTTCATCATTAAATTCAGGAAGGAACCATAGATGACACTGCTGGATTGAGTTACAACTGAGTGACAGTTGTTCAAACTAAGGAGTAGAGGAAAAAAATAGTTACATATAAACAACCAGTAGTTATATATTATTATTAGATTAATATTCTTATATTGATTTCTATAATAAAGATTTGTATTGTACTTAAGGTCGCTATACTATGCCACAAATATCATTTTTCATTTATATGTTAAACATATGATGGAGAGAAATTAGGGAATTTCTGAAAAGAGGTCCTTTATATTTGTTTTGTTAAATACTCACCATATTGATGGTATTTGTGACTGTCGTCACATGGAAAACACTTTCTGCAAGGCGGCGTGAACCGTTACTGCTGGCCTGCAGTCAGGACATTCATTTTCAGTTATTCTGCACCACGCTTTCACACAAAATGACTTGAAGTGATTTCAGATACATGTCAATACAGGGGAAACATCACATTTGGCTATTTGTTAATTTAGGAGAGCACTGCTCCATACGCACATTTTGAAAAAGATTCAGCAGAATACTTCGGCCTTTCACGTTGTTGATGGAACCCAGAACCTTTTGGACCATAGGCATAGACCACCCCTAGCTACTATTCAGTCCGTCCCTAATCATTTATCACAAATCTCTATTTACACTAAGCATCCACAACCTGCCAGTAAACACTCACAGAATGAAGCCTTTGCAAAACCCCTGCTGTTTTCATAGAGAAGTCGTTATGCTCTCTGTAATACACATCTAAGGATGAAAGGAGCTTCCTGGATGCTTTACAGAACGTCTTGACTGCAGATCGGAAGAAGCGAGGTGTCCAGGACCATAGTCCAACTGCATCAATTACACAAACACAGCGTAAAATGTACAGCTTTGGAAAACATATTGCATCGCATTTTAAAATGATCGGTTCTTTGGGTCTATTACCAAGGACTTCCATTCTGTCTTGGTGCAGAGAGAGGAAGGCATCAGCCACCCTCACGGAGAGCATTTGACCAAAGTTGTCTCTGAGCAACACCCGTAGCAGCGCCACCACCAGGTAGTAAACCCTCAGGCCTTCCAACCCGATCGGCTGCTGCTCACTCAACGAGGGAAGGAGACAGTCTCTGACGACGGTCTCTCCACCTATAACATCGTTCAGGACAAAGTCATTTACAGCGTTGTCAGTGTTTGACAATGAACACGGGATGATATATTTTATTGAACTGAAAACAGTTGGGGAGAGTTTTGTATTTTCACTAGATGTTGCTGTACCTCCTGTAGCACTTCAGTGTTTGTCGCTAGCTTGGCCAAAGCTGTTTTGACAAGAACCAAGTCCAAGCCAGAGCACCTGGGTGAGGTCTGGTAGTGCTTGTCAGCCCTTTTGATCAAGTAAAATAGAAAATTATTATTGGAAGAGCAACTTGAAATGATAATAAATTCATTTAAAAGATTGTAAAATGCGTTACCTTCTGTCAAGAAAGCTGGCGTTCAAGGAAGATTTGGATGAGAATATATCCTTGATCTGTCTAGAAATAAATTAATATTCAAGTAAATATATTATTCTCAGTTTATATTTAATGTCCTTATTAAACATCAATTACATATTGTGATTGTCAGATTTAGAGCTTACTTTTTAATTTTATACCCTGGTTTCCCATCTTGACAATTTGAGAGCCAGAAGTCGATGGTGTCCATATCCAGAGCTGTAATAATCCCAGGAAGATCCTTCTCAGCCTCCTGTTAGACAACCCCAAGATAACTAAAAAAAACATTTAAATGTCTTGCATCCAAACAAATTAATGCAAAATACAAAGACTCCTACCTGACTGAGAGAACAAAGGGCAAAAGATTGGTTTCCTCCAGCAAATATTTGCTCAATATTCTTCTGGTCATCTTTTTCATGCAAAAAAAAGCCAACATAAATGTACAGTATATATATACACAGTATGTGTATATTATAGATATATATCCTTTATATAATGTATATTCTGTATATACACCGAATTTTAAAACTGAATGAAAAGATTATGTAAGAATTATGCAGCATTTTTCTTGACTGAGCCTCTACCAATAAGAAGGCGGGATAACGACTATGGTCCATCCTCTACAGATCGGCAGAGAGAGACCCTGAACTGAGAGACTTTCCTACCATGAGGCAGCAGAACAGGCAGGGGCACCGAACAGTCTGTGGTGAGCCTGTTTCCAAGCTGGCCTTCTTCTCCACGACCAAATGAATAGATCTTCTTGGTTGGGCCTACTAATGCCATGGTGTGGTTGCTGCAGAAAATAAAATAGCAAATAGAAGATTTAAAGAAGCTAGTGACATTTCTGTAATAGCCTGCCGAATTAAATGGGTAGTGATTATAATAAATACATTGGTGATGTGTAAGCAAATCATCCATCAAAAATATGAGTCAATTTAAAAAAAAACTTCAATTCATGCATAGATTCGGTTGAATAGTAGATTAAAAGAAGCCAGTGATTATTTGAATAATAACAATTCATATTTATACCAGTGGCGAGCGGTGACTTTTCACTGTGGTCATGCTGAAGTGTCAATACCATGCGCGCCCGTGGGGGGGCATTATATTTTTTAATAAAAAATATAATATGGTTAGTGGAAACAGCTTGTAGTGATCACGTTGGTCCAGAGTACATTTGATCACTATAAGCAGTTGATTACTAAAACCGAATTGTTATTACAGTATTTCACTTATTTTTTTATGGAGAACATCATCTAAATGCCAGTTGTATAGTTTTTCAATGAGAAAAATGTAACGAAGCGGTCGTTCAGGCGCGATCCTCTCGTCAGCTCCAAACTCACCCGTCTGCACCTCAATCACAGACCACAGCTGGTTTCCGCACAGCATTTACAGTAACTCACTGACACGTCTGAGATCAGTAGGCGCTGCTGCCGGTGTGTTTTTAAAACGAACTAGGCTAGTAGCGCCGCAGATTTCTCTGCGGCGCTACGGCGCTACTATTTTTGCGCATGCGCGTTGGCAGATAAGCTGCTTCACTGACAGCTTTTTTGCCATTCAAAACGCTCATCTCCAGTAAGCACGGCCTTTAGCAACTGTACTAGTCGGTGTCACAGTGCGCATGTGCGAAACAAGCTGTCAGCTTTCCAGCTTTTCGCAAGCGAAACGGGACAGATTAGGCACGGATTTAACACCAAAACAGTAAAACTAAGGTATTGTATAATTTAACACACTGCCAGATTAATATTTTCAATTATTTTTATTGAAGGGCTTGGGCATGCACTGCATTTATAGCTTATTATGACCGCTCGCCCATGATATATACATAGATTCAGTAGAATAGTCTGTAATCTTTTTCTGCCAGGCAAAAAAGTACTGGGTTCGATCCCCAACGTCCACAACCTCAGCCCTGGGCCTTCTTAAGCAAGATGGCCACCCTCTACCTGCTCCTTAATGACTGAAGTCGCTGTAAGTCACTTTGGATTGAAGCGTCTCCTAGTGAACAGTAGTGAAAAGATGAAGACAGAGTACCTGCCACAGGAGACCTGGGTGACCGCTGCGCCCCAGAGTTCAGCCACCAGACGAGGGGTCAGCTCATTCAGCAGAGAGTTGTGTCCCAGCTGCCCACAGCCACCGCTGCCAAAGGTAAACACCACACCTCCCTAAAGAAACACACAAGGAAATCCATCCAATTAGTCTGTGAGCTGACTCAGAGGGATATTTTTTTTTATTCAGTTCACTAAATAGGACATGGCTTAATACAGTCATTATGGATGGGAACTACATTACTCAAATAAGAAAATGTAAGAACCTTTGTCAGAACAGCAGTGTGTCTTTCACCACAAGAAATGGAAACGGTCTTCTTAAGGTTGAGACGCTCAACTGTCACTGGAGTAGATCTGTCTGAAGACATGAATTGAAGTAAAATTTCATTCACACATTCAAAAGAATAGGAAAAATACAGGTTTAGTTCACATAATCTCCAGGATAACAGCATGCGACCAGATGAAGCCTATGGTTTTTGTCCTTGAGTAATATCTATATAATATTAATATAAAAACTGTCATGTCCTTGTAATGGGATTAAAGGAGAACCATTCAATTGAGCAGGTCATCACCTGATCGGCTCTCAGGAAGCAAGCAACTCATAGGTTTTATCAGCCTTCTCATGACTAATGAGTTTATTCTTTCAGAATCTCCTGACTAAAGAGAACATTCCTACAGGCCTTATACCTGTCGTGTCTCCAAGACCCAGTTGCCCGGCGTCATTCTGCCCCCAGCCGAACACGGTTCCAGATACAGACAAGGCCAGAGTGTGGGCTCCCCCAGCGGTGACCTGAACTAGGGGTACCCCTGACAGGGCTGCCACTGGTGTAGGGGACGGGACGACGGAGGTCTCTGGGAGGGGGAGACCCAGTTGCCCCCGAGCGTTGCTGCCCCAAGACAATGCTTGTCCATCTGAAAGCAATATGTATAGGCAACAGTATAATGACAAATAATTTGGTTGTAAATCTATTGAGCTGGTCAGACCTATAGCCTACCTTCAGTTAAAACTATGGAATGTTGGTCTCCACATGCAACCTGAATGATCCTTTTCTTAATCCAGTTTTGGAGTGATCTGAATCACAGTGAAACAAGGAAACACAGATGTCTTTAAATATCACGGTTAGCGGGTGGCAGGCAGGCAGGTAGGACCCAATAGCAGACAGTTCAATAAAAGGATAATTTATTAACTCAAACGGCGGGCAACGCGGGAAACACACAGGACCCAACTCACCACAAACTAAAATGATCCGACAAGGAACAAAGAAAAGACAAGGGCTTAAATACCAGACACACACACGCAACGAGTAGCAGCTAAAACACAATAGGGGAGGGAGCAGTAATCACACAGGAGGGAAACCTGACACAGGTTTCAGGAAACACACCAAAACAAGACAAGGGAACAGACAGACCATGACATTAAAACGTCTTAGACAATGACAATATGACGACGAAGACCTCACCTTGGAATGGCGGGTGCACTGAGGTCGAAACATACGACAGAGCCATCCGTGGACCGTAGGAGAAGACCAGAGTCTCCTGAACTGGAAGCTACGACGTGTTTGCAATTGAGGCGCTCTAGAAAAAAGGAGCAGGGACATGTCCAGCATAACGGTTGTGTTTAACTAGACTACAACACATTTTTTTCATTGTGAGCTTTTTGTTCTCCTAGTCATTTGTGGACCGATCATCGAATGCAATGGACCTATTACTTATATTCCGAATCAATACTTTTAATTTGTCATTTTGTTAATTGTGTGATGTATAGCAGATACAGCCTTCATAGTTAATTTTTTAGGCAGTGGCGAAGCTGCCTAAAACATTGGGCTCAAGCCCACCCAAAACTTGCCTTATCCCACCCTATCGTTTCGTTCTCAAATCTAATATTCTACCTTTTTTTTTTACACAAGCAATGAGAGGATGGGTGCTGTGAACAGGCTCAAATGGGCTAGTGAAATTGAGCGCAACCTTCCTGCAGGAATCTCTAACCTCTGATTGGTGGGTGGGCGTCTCCTGTACAAAACCAAAAATGCAGCACGAGCGGACCCAACAGTTTCTGCTGTTTTGTCTGTCAAAGAGGCTATAGTCTTCCACGATTTCCAGCTGTGTTATAACATGACCTGGTATTAATAATAATAATCATTTTAAAACCTTGACATAATCTGTCAGATGTCTATTAAATGACAGTTGACCACAAGGTGATTCTATCTATGCCTCTTAGTTTGCTTAATGTTTTAGTCGGCAGAGACTTGTAATGCTGCATAGCATTATCATTATAAGGTGCAAGGTGCAGAAAACGTTGAGTTAATTTTCAGTTTAAAAAAAACGCTGACATTATTTTATCAGCTAAGGGCGTATTCATTGCCATAACAACGTGAGCTAATCAACAAGTACAACATGTTCTAATATTATGAGACTCAGGAAAACGCCCTCAGCTGATTAAAGGTGGCAGGGGGGGCGTGAGCGGCAGAGGGGACTTAGTGTCTTATTTATTTATTTAATTTAATAAGTTGCTTATTTTATTTTATTTTATTTTCCATTAACATAATACCAAGGGTCAGAAGTTTTACTAGAATTTAGATCTTACAAAGTCATGACAGAGGGACTTGGTGTCTTTATTCATGCTTGAAAGATGAACATATATTATTTTTTTTCAACGGGAATAAGCTGATGAATCTGACAAGTGACCACTGTTTTAAAATATTTTTAATTAAATGCAAACCCCAGTGAATCATTTGCTCTTGTTTCTCTGTTTTGAAATCCACACAGACTTAGCATTCTTGTTTTAATTTTAGAAATTGAGTTAAAAAACTGGACTTGGAAATTGTTTTAAGTTGTTGCAGATGTTATCTCCGCTAATTTTATTAATCTAAATAAATAAATATTAGCAAGTTCTCAATAGTAGGCTATTTCAATTCAGGGAGGGTGTGAAAAAATGTCTGTCTAGGGGGGGAATGACAGAAAATAATTGAGAACCACTGGTCTAGAACATGTTGTAGGCTACTTGTTGAATAGCTCACGTTGTTATGGCAATGAAAACGCCCTCAGCTGATAAAATAATGCCAGCGGGTTTTTTTTAATTGAAAATTACCACCCTTTTATTTATACGTTTTTTAAAAATGTATGGGTCCCTGAAAGTGAGACAACATAGTTTAGTGCTTCTGAAATAGTGGTCTGTTTCTCATATTATTCGGCTAGTATTCGGCTAGTATTCGGCTCCATTGATTATTATTCCTTCATCCAAACAGTCTTTTTACCTTTCATCACTTTAGTGGTTCAGAACTGGATTATTTAGCTGGTACTGCCAGCTATTGGCTTAGACATACAACAGCATAGTAACTAAGAAAATAAAGGTTGCAGAATTTTTTTTTCTTGGACAGGAATTTTGATATACCGTAGCCTACTTCATATAGCCTACCTCTGTGGCTTCCTGGAGTTGAGCCTCCCCAAAAGTCAGAACCTAGAATCGCCCCTGGTTTTAGGGCCAGTGTTACCTGGCCTGCATTACACTGTGCCCCTCCGGTTCCAACCCAACTAAATTAGTCTAGTACTATACGCCACTGTTCAAGAGAAAAACAACAATATCCAGACCACTTGGTGCTAAATTTACTCACTGGTTTTCCCGAATCTCCCATTTCCATCGTGGTTCATTTGCCGCCGACGGAAATATGTCCTTCCATCACTTTTGGTAAACGTTACCGTTGAATTATTCGCAGAGAAACTTGTTATTATTGGTTTGGTCGTTGGTACGAACTGAACGCCATTCTCTGACTCTCGGTTTTCCGCGAAATCTTTCGGCTTTGCTAAATCAATTTCTCCCCATGAAAACATTCTGGCTTATTCGATGTGTCTACGACCGTCATAGCGAAGCTTATGCTTGTATTGGGTTTCCCTTTGCTTATATGCCTAGGTAAGCTCAACACCTGAGCCAGAATCGAAACTGAAACTTAGTATTGAGCACTATCGTTTTTCCTGAATTGAATCTATTCCCAAGAAAACGCCCTACGACACACCCGCATGTTGCCCTTCCTAAATTGCATGAACAGAAATGTAATTTAATTTAGGTTTTGTGTGTGTGTGTGTGTGTGTGTGTGTGTGTGTGTGTGTGTGTGTGTGTGTGTGTGTGTGTGTGTGTGTGTGTGTGTGTGTGTGTGCGTGCGTGCGTGCGTGCGTGCGTGCGTGTATGTGCGTGTATGTGCGTGTGTGTACGTGCGTGTGCGTGTTTTTAGTTTGCGCTTGACACCCATCAAGTGCATGCCGCACAGAGCTATACTATCGGTATGACCAATCATCGAACAGTGGGCGGGGCGTAGTTATTCCAGTCGTTGTGATTCGCGCCGTCGAGAAGCGAGACCTTGTTTGATAACATTGGACCACGGCGGTGTTATCTACATTGGCGAACGTGCCATTAATCTGAGTTCAACGGTATATGCTGGGGAATTCCGTCCGTAACCCTACAAGGTAGGAGTTTAATTGGCAGCAAAAGATCGAAATGTCTAATGAACTCGGTTTACACACACTGTATTGCTAACATAGCAACTGGGTCAACCCCCCCTAAAACATTACATTGGCGTACATTGAAATGGCTTTGCCCTCTTGAATTTTGTTTTTAAATTCATGGTAGTGAATTATTTATGCTTTGCGTCTAATATAAATCGAATAAAGATCCTTTTCGTTTCAGCTAAAGCATTGAACTACTGGAACACGATATGTTCGCTAGCCTTTCGGTTAGCTTGTTAAACGCCTGTGAGCTGACGCAAGATGAGTTGCATCATGTGTTGCGTTATTTTACCCTTTTAAGTCGGGAAAGGTTCATAGTAGTTAAGGTCAACGGGTGCAAGTGCAGTAACTGAATACGGGTTAAATGCACGCATCCCGCTGTATGGCCGTGTTTTGTAACTTCTGCTATGGTCACCGTCTCGAGGTTGTGATATGGGGTGTGTGGCTTGTTGTGGACCATTCGTCTGGAATGCCTTCGCTGGGGCAGCTCTTTTAATTAATCTCTTAAATTATGGACTTGAACCGAAGTGTACGTGTTAGTGTTTCAGTTAACTCGCACTACGGTGTGGTAATCAGTACATTTTGGTTTTTGTATGGTTATTTATGAGAACATGTCAGGGGAGCAGGGGCTAGAAATGTGTAAACTGTGGTGGCCCAGGGTTGGCAAATGGATATCTAAGAGGTGGCACAATTGTATTCACAGCGCGCACATTTTATTTAAGGTGCATTAATATTCGTACTGATAATAGGCTCAAGGCAGACATTAATTGGCTACATGCATGCATTACCGTAACTGTTGATGGTCAGTATCCTATTATTTATGTCTGGAGGGCAAACATTGACAGTGAGAAAATGAATACGACCCTTTTTCTGAGCTCATTTTACAAAGTTTAAAGTTATTAAATGGGTCAAATGCTCTCTAAGTAAACCTCAGAACCAAAGATGAATATTGTAAACCTGGACTTCTATCTTCCTCTGCATGAACTCAAAATGACTTATCAGAATTATATTATATATAGCATACATTATAGCATGCTGTGTATATTAAGGTTGGGTGATTGTCTCTATTTTCGTATTGTCCAATCATGGTTATAATAGACGCCAAATATACAAGCAAAGCAGTTTAGAGATAGGTTTTAGAACGAACATTTTATTTGAAATATAAATACTACTTTTGTGGGACTGCATTGTATACTTTCCTTTCGTAAAGGATGGTCCAGAACACTATTCTTCTCTTACTTGCGCAACCTTTGAAGAAGTATTTTCCTATGTGTTTTTTGTGCATCAATTGAGAGAGCTTCTTCAAAATTGTAAACACAGTATAACAAGTTCAGTGAGGAATGGAGAAATGTTACGATGTTCCCCCCCTGACCTAAACCCCCTCTAAAGGGGGTTTAGGTCAATGAAGCCATTCCAACACAATGCTGTTTGTGAACAAAGCATCGTTATCGAAAATGTGTATTTTAATAATTTCCTCATGATTGTGTTTCCAGTGTTACCCGGCAGATCCTTCTCCCACAGAGCGTGCTCCAGTCCTCGGCTGTCCCTGTGATGTCAGCAGCCTCTCTTGTGCACCTCGCACGGTGCCGCGGGCCCGGACGGGCTGCAGGGGCCTGCTACGACACGCCGCTTCTCTCCCGTTCACCGTCTTCCAGGCCGCCCCGCTGCGGTCCGCCGCCTCCCGCAGACCCCTGCACACCTCCGGCCGGGGTCCCCAGCAACACCCGCTTCGACCCGGACAGCAGCGGCAGCCCCCACCACCTGGGACTCCTTCGGCATCTGGGACAACCGCATCGACTAGAGCCTATCCTGCTGCCCTCCCAGCATCCGCTACGGCAAGATTATCCCCAAGGTCAGCCTGTCCAAGGTGGGCACGGCCTCCCTCATATCGGCCAGCGCAAGAGAGAACGAGGACGCTTCCAGCTCTCCCGCATGATGACCAACAACTCATTTACTTTGCCGTGTTTGCACACGGCCACGGCGGGCGGAGGCGGCCGACTTCTCTGTGACAAAATACATGGAGGAAGTACATCAAAGTAAGTGGAGGCTGGGGGAAAACCGCTGGGAGAAAATCTGTTATTATTTTCTTGTTTGGTGCCTTGAAGAGAATACCAGCTGTTGTGTGGTTGCACCACCTGACGAGAAATGCCATTGAGAAAATCCCCACTGAATAGTTTTCTTTGTTGCATGTCTAAATGCGTTCTCTATAATGTAGCTGTAGTATTGGTTAGGGGATGTGGGTCCGAATAATCGATATTTCAAGTGTCAAAGTCGATTTTTAACATTTGGCAACGTTAACAATTTTCCCCATTCCAAATTAAACAAGGCGGAAGCTAAATGTGGGAAAGGCTGTCGCAATGGGCCATTTATCCAGTTATATACTACGGTCGCTTTCCATAGAAAGTAATTGAAGATCCTTCATATATAGGGGATTATTTGTTAATCACACGGATGTGCGCGCAGAATGATCGCCATAGAATATTTGTGTGGTATGGTGCCATGTTTACCTCGGAGTGAGTGTACTTTGCGAGTTGGCGGTGTTAAAGGTTGAGGTATGGAAATTCTCTTTGTGTTGGCCATTTTTTCGAAAATTACTTGAAATCCGTATCATACCCACTTGCAGCCACTGAGGTTAGAGAAGTAGGTGACATGAAAGATTAAACAAGTCAATCATCTGTGGGAACGGGGCAGGCTCGAAAACACTCCAGCCATGAATTCCAGACCCACGAAGTGGCATTGGGACAGTAGTACGTCAATTCAGAACGGTCGGACTGCACTCTCGCTCCCCGGGCGCGTGACCCTTCGGTGCATGTACTCAAAGCTTGTGACCCAGAGCAAGCTCCGTTGTTTTGTGTTATCGGCTGCGGTATTTTACTGGAGCTAAGTGGTCGGCGCTGCGCTATCTCTGTGGTTTTCGCTCGGTGCATGATTGCGCGATCAATGTACTTGGAATGGGTTAGAGTCAGAGTCGAGCGTGGAAGGCGAGGGGGTAGGAACCATTTGAGAGTTGTGTATCGTTTCAAGAACTCTGCTGGCGATTTTCCCAAATCCATACGCCAACCTTTAATAAGCGAATGTCAGCTTACTGTTAACATAAACTGTAGGTCAGAGAAACGCGGGGTATTAGGTGCTAAAGACGGGGGTTGCACATAAACAGGCGGGACCGTGTGTCCGGGCCCGGACGCCAGACGCCGGTCCATATACGGACCCAGGACCTATAGTCAATAAAATTATTCAAGTATTTTTATCTTGTCTATCTGTACAACATGGGCGCAGCGTTTCTAGGACATTGATGAGGTACTGGTTTAGCAAAATATTGTTCGAGTTATAGCCTATCCACGTGATGTTCTATCTCAGTGCTCCTTTTATCGTTAGTCTGTGGCATTCTCGGCAGCAGTGCTGTCTGGTCTCATAGACAAGTGATGACTCAGTTGAAGCGATCATGCGAGAGATGGAGGTGAGAGTAAGTGCGATGAATTCTCGAGTACAAGCATAGTCAATAATTAAGAGTGGTAAATACAGCTGGGAGAAGGATAAGACTAGGAGAAGAGTGAGTGTGACATATGACTCATCATGTTTCATTTCTTCCCACTGAAACACACAACTTCAGGGTTCTGTGCTCATTATGCTCAGGAGGCAGTGGCACTCAAAAAGTCCACGTGAAAAACGCCACCTATGAGCACAAAGCACAACGCGTTCTCAACACCACACCACTTCAACCCACTCACAGTCCTTGAACTGCCGGTCCAAAGAAAATAAGCAGTCTTCAGAA
>OLKM01006149.1:0-15003 GCA_900291075.1 Melanogrammus aeglefinus | reverse complement strand
AGCGTCATTCACTACATGTCCCTGTGCTTTCTTCTTTCCAGCAGACGCTGCACTTGGTGTAGCTCTGCTGTCAGGTTATTCCTCAAGTTCACTCCATAGAACTGCTTCATGGGCTGCAGACATTTCTTGTCCTAGGAAAGACGCATGTTTTGGGGCTGAGTGCCGAGACTCCAGTTAAACACCCTCAGGCCTTCGGTTTGAGAAACGTCTTTCTCATTCACCCAAAAGTCTGTCAATTAAATGGGTAATACAAATGTGTGCGCTGTGCATCTGGAGACATGCTAGCTCTGTTGGCTAACCTGTAGCTAACACACAGCATTAAGACTAGTGACGAATTACGGGGCTAGGTTGGCGCTGATGTGTGTCTGTTAACTCGCTGTCGGAGAGAAGAGAGCGAGAAAGCGCAGCTGCTATTATGTGATACGGCAGAGAATTATTATGAAAGCTATCGCAACCACCAGGCAGCCAATACGTTTGTGTGTGTTTACTTTATAACATGATGGGCCTGTTGCCCACACCTGGGGTGCGTTTCTCTTGACATGATAATCCACTGTGATTCCAATCACCAAACTGAAGGAATCAAAAAAAGAGGAAGACACACAGCATGTCAGTGCATGTCAAAAAGGTAGGATTTTTGCTATTATCATTATTGCACTGTCTGATAGTAAACAGGACATTTTCACTAGCATATTGTCCCGACTAAATAAGTGACTGTGTCAGGTTTTTACTGACGAGCTAGCTATTGCATTGTGTTAAACATAACACCAGGCATAGGCCTACCTGACTGAAAATGTGCGTAGGCAAAGTAGCCATCAGCTGCTCAGAGTGTCATGGTCATGCTATGTTTGATTTCGAGTAAAAAAAAAGAGAAGACACACGTCAAAAAAAGGTCTATGGTATAGTGGCCTACAGTCTAACAAAGGCTACACGGTCATATTGGTGTGACGGTTGCTACGATTTTTAAGGCTGCAACGAACTTGACTTGGAGCGTATTTAACATTACTGTGAATTATATACTTACTGAAAAGCAAGGTCTTTGTTGCCATCCTACTGAAAGGCTTTTTGTTGTGGACATCCTTCCAATTTATCTGATGGGAGACCTCATCAGTGAACAGCCTGCCCAGGATGTTCCAGGTCACCCTCTTTACATCCTGGCCTCCAATGGTGGCCAAAGATGAAATCTAAAAGGCAAAGACATCTTTTTTAAATAGACAGGTAGGTAAACATTCCTGAGCTTAGTTGCATTTAAAATGTGTTTGTTCCTGTTGAAAGCTTCCAGAAATGTAGAAAAACTGAAAAAGAAAAAAAAAAATCTAAACATGTACTTGGCTCACATCCTCATGGACCTGTGCCACCTTTACACACAATGTCAAACCAGGGAGATTATCACTCACTGACTGTCCACTCGGAAAAGGCGGTTCAGGACAGGCCTGTTCAGGGCTGCTTAAATAGAATATTTTCAATAATCATGGGCAATCATCAATAAATCTAATGGCACCATTCAGATTAAGTAAGAAAACTAACCAATCTCTGTCGAGCTGGGCCATTTGACGGTTCCTTAAGAAACATTTCAAATGCCTCCACTGCCTCCAATTGTTCCAGGGGAAACTGAATGCTGTCTGGTAGAGATGGGAAAATGAAGCCTCGTGAAGCATTTGAGGCTTCTTCCTGACTGTACCGAAAAAAGATTCGAAGCTTCAAGAAAGGTCGTACCAGTGACATCTAGTGGTCAGCTGCAATTACAGCAGCAATGAACCTCCAAATGATTCACACATCGATTCCAGTTCCAACACAAAAGCAATAAAGCCATTAAGCAGTTGTGTCTTCATTCTAAGAATCATTGTCCACACATGAAAGTGTTACTATAAAATGTCAATTGACAAATAAAACATTAAATGTGTTGTCCGGTTACGACCTGTAATTACTTGGAACATGTGTTTTGGAAGTGGTGACTGGGTCATGTTGAAGTTTTTATGCAATTCAGTGAACCAGGATTGTGCAGTGTCATGGCGACTCTTTGCTTAGTGCTAGCAGTCGTCAAAATCAAAATGCAATATGTGTCATTGCAAAGGGAAAATTTTGCCTTGGGGCAGTGTAATGATTGTGCAACACTTTATTACAAGTTTTTATTTAAAAACAAAATTTGCTCAATTGTGCTTGGCTTTAAACGGCTTCTTCTCTGGCTGACGATCTCGCCAGCCTTGGAAAAGATCCTTTCACATGGGACAGAGGATGCTGGTGTGCATAGATATTGCATGGCCACAGTATAAAAGGGTGTGGGTAGGCAGCCTTATGGAGGCAGCCACATATTTTAATGGGTCCTCTGTCCTGGAGCAGCGACTTTGTCCTTCAGATATCTGGATAAGTAAAGAAAAAACATATGCGACATCATTATCATTTCAGAAAGAGATGAATATAAACCAAAATTGAATAATTAAGTAAAAAATGTTTACCTCTGGACCTCTGCAATTGCGCTTGCTGTACAATTTGATGGACGCTGTGCATCCACATGACTGTCAAGTAGGTCCCACAGGTTGTTGCTTGGAACAGGGGATAGACCCTGTGTAGGTGGCAGTGGCAGAGCTGGTGCAGGCATTATATTGACACACTCTCTTGTGAGCCTCTCCACTGCTGCCTGACAGCTTGTTGGGCTGCAAAAGCCCACCTCTTTAAATCTGGGATCTAGCAATGTTGAAAGAGTTAAAGATGTAATCTTTTCCAGCATTGCACACTTCTCCTGCAGGTTAGTGTTTATGTTGTGAACCAAGTTGCTGGCAATGTGGTGCGTTGTTGAAGCACATTGTCTTGAGGCTTGGTGCTTCAGCATCTTTACAATTGGAATAACCTTCGATCCAGACACCCTTCTTTCTGTGGACATCTTCTCTTCAGTCGCCTGGTGGAAGGGAGAGAGGACTGAGATGCACTGATTTATCGTTTCATATTCCTCTGAAGAAAATGGCAGGAGGGGGGTGTTGAGACTGCTGAGGGCTGCACCCAGGGGCTCCCTCTGCTCATACAGCCGCTGGAGCATTGAGAACGTGCTGTTCCAGCGGGTGTCCACCTCTTGCACAAGTTTGCGCGTCCCGGTCGGCCCATCTGTCTCTGTATTCACAGAGCTTTTCTCTTTGGCCGTTGTGGCTTGAATTTTAAAAATGTCCCAACAATTTTACGTGCTCTGGTGCGAAATATCCATCCAGGTCAGATGTCTGTAACAATGACCTCTTCAACACACAGATTTTATACATGTTGCAAAACAGTTTATGTGACGCACATTAAGTATTTTAGCACCAACAATCATGTTTGGTGCTGCATCTGTGACCCAGAACACCTCACCTTGGGTCAATTCCCCATTCCTGCCGATCAGAGTGGCTTTGGCCTCTGCAATATGTGCTGCAGTGTGGGACAGGGGGAATTGCTTGAACACACAGCAGAGACAGTTTTTTTTAGCTGAACTCTTCTGTGATGAAGTGCCCAGTCACTGCCAAGTAGGCATCCATGTTAATAGAGGTCCACATATCTGCTGTTAAACAGACAGTGGACGCCTTGGAGACTTCTGCTACAGCCTTGTCGTGGGTAGACTTGTATTTTGACTGTAGAATCTGTTTCAGGGCCTTCCTTCCTGGGATGGTGTATGTTGGATCCAGGAGGTGGACAAAGGCCCTAAAGCCTTCATTCTCCACCACAGACAATGGCTGTGTATCTATAACAATGAGGTTCAGCAAGGCCTCATCCAGCTGTTGCTTCCTGGACACTGATAAAAGAAAGATATTTAGGTTACATGTGTGCAACTATTAAATCTTTGGATTCCACTGAAGAATATGTTGCATTGAATAGTTACAATACCAGAAGGGTCAGCAGGGTGAGCTTCAGCTGAGGTGCCTGGCTCACAAGTTGCCTGCAATGCTCAGCTTGCACGAAAGATGCCGCAACATGGAGGAGGTGTTATTGGAGGAGGTGGCGCTACGGCCACCGTGATATTATATATACTATTATATGATAGAACGTTATAAAGAAGAGACGCTGTCACCGAAGGAATTGGCCGCTGCCAGACGCTGTCACCGGAGTGTGAGAGGAGAGTTGACGGAGAAGATTGGCGGCTGACCTTAGTTTTCAAAGTTTATACCGTCTTTACTCTGTAATACCGGTGTATCAGCTCGTGTGAAAATGTCCCACACGCGGGGCAACCCCTGTGCCATTTGCAACTTATGGGCTATGACTGTGGTAATAGACTTCATTCAAATCAGGCCATTGCAATTTCTTGCAAATCGTTAATACGTGGGTCTTTTTCACAAACAATTGAAAAACGTACACACCGCAGACATATTGGCGCTTATCCAGACCTAGCGTGGGCTGGCCCGCGTTTTTTTTTGCGTCATCACAAATTTTTGTTTCGGCCGTGTTGTTTCGGTGATAAAGGTATTTCGGCCCGAAACCAAAAATGCGCTTTTCGGCCATTTTCGGCTGAAAATTTTCGGTGGCCGAAAATTCGGTGCATCCCTAGTTATATTACATTATATTATGTTATAAAACACCTACCTTGGTGGGTGACAACAAGGTCGGAAGTGTTCCATAACACGGGATCGCCTTCTTCCACCGGATTCTCCATACGCTCAAGTAGGTCGCTATCAAGTCGGTCGCTGTAAAGGTCTCTCAGAACACTGTGAAGCAAGGGGTGGACACTGGGCACCTGGCGTCCTCATTATAACGAGTGAATGCGCGCCAGAGTTTCGAAATCATTCCAATCCAGTTCAAGTGGTTCGTTGTGACGTATGATGCTTCAAACGTCATCGGTCACGTGATCGCGGAGATTTGATACAAGCCTCGGCACTGCGCTTCGAGCCATCCTGCTTCAGAAGTGTGAAGCAGGCTTCGGAGCCTCAGTGTCAAACGTCCCATCTCTACTGTCTGGCATCTCCGCATCTGGCCCATGGGTGCTGTTCATCCTACTGGTGAGCAGGTTCACCTTAGCCACAAGCTGGTCGTTTTGCTGTTTGATGGTTTCCAGCAAGCTAAGGATTTGGAACTCTGCCGCTGTTGACAAACATGAAATATAGCTAAAATGTAGTGTATCAAATATATCACGTTTCAGTGTTTATCCTCATTACTCATAATACCGACATTAGCTATTGACATTAGTTAATGACAAAAGTTATAGACAAAGTTTGAGGAAAATATGTGATGGTTGTCAAAATTTTTTCCAAAATCTGTGGCACAGAATGACCCTCCAGTATTTGTCGGTTATTGCTCACCAGAACAGGGAATGGTATCGGCCATTCTTCCCCTCGCCATGTTGGTCTGTAGGCCAGGCTTGAGAAGGCTCCATGTTGAGGGCTGGTGCGGGGGGTGGACAGGAGTTGAGGAGGACCTGCCGTTTCCTGGCTATAAGTGAGGTGGGCAGTGTGCGAGAGTCATCTGTTAAACATGACTGATAATACCAATGGGGCCTTTCTATTCATTAATATTTCAGTTTTCAATATATCAGTCCCAACCTTGAGTAACTCTCTGCCTGTTAAATGCGGGTGCAGGAGTTGAATAATAATAATAAATAATAATAATTCAATTTATATTAGCGCCTTTGCAAGGTAGCCAAGGTCGCTTAACCAAAGAGGTTGTACACAGGGGGGGGGCAGGTTAAAGGCCATAGGCCTCTAAGAAGAGGTGTGCTTCAGGAGCTTTTTGAATGACTCCACTGAAGTGGCACAGCGGAATATGGAGGGGGAGCAGATTCCACAGAGTGGGGGCAGAGGCGCAGAAGGCCTGGTCCCCAAAGGTTCTTGAGTCTGGTTGCGGGGGGTTTCCAGCTGGTCCTTAAGCAGGGACCTGAGGGGACCGCCAGGGGGGTGTAGGGATGGAGGAGGTCAGAGAGGTAACGGGGGGCCAGAGCATGCAGGGACTTGTAGGTTAGTAGGAGGATTTTAACTTGATCCGGGACTTAACAGTAACCAGTGGAGTTGCAATCAGATAGGGTTGATGTGCTGGCAGGGCTAGTGCAGTTAAAACCCTGGCAGCATGAGTTCTGAAACATATTCGGCAGTCGGTCCAAGGTTTTTGGAGGGAGAACCTGTGAGGATGGAATTACAATAGTCCAGACGGGTGGAGATGAAGCAGTGGAATGAGTGTTGTCAGTGACCTGAGTCTGAGAGTGAGGGTCGAAGTCTTGCGATGTTTCCTCAGAATGGAAGAATGCAGATTTTGTGGTTGTGTTGAAATATAGGGCTGGAAATGACAGGGTCGGGGTCAAGGATGACACCCAGGGTTGCGGACTACAGGGGGATGGGGTGATAGGGGCAGCATCCACTTCCAGCAGAAAGATTCCCCAACCTTCCTGAGTCAGTGACCTGGGGCCACGACCAGGAGCTCCGTTTTATTGCCTGTTCATTTGAGTAGATTAGAGGTCATCCAGATTTTTGAAGGTCTGCAGACAGTGATTAGTGGGGGCGGTGGAAACTGAGTTGAAGGTTTGGTGCGTGATATATAGTTGGGTTATCATCAGCGTAAGGCAGTGGAACTGAGACATGATGACGGATGATTTGACCAAGGGGGAGCATGTAAATGGTGAATAAATAAAGGGCCGAGCACCGATCCCTGGGGAACACCAATGGTTGACTGGTGCGTGGTGGAGGTGATGTCCCAAGGTGACGTCTTGTTGGCGGTTGGCGAGGTTAGGACTCGGAAACCAGGAGAGGCTGAGCCACTGAGACCAATGAGCTCCGCAAGACGGGTGAGGAAGGATGGAATGGGATACTGTGTCCAAAGGCTGCTGAGAGATCGAGGAGGATAAGATGGAGATGAGGCCCATTGTTCGGCGGCAGTGAGGAGGTCCTTTAGTAAATTTATGAGGGCAGTTTCGGTGCTATGGTGAATTCTGAAAGCCAGACTGAAGGGGTTCAAAGAGCTCATAGGTGTGGCCATGTGGTGTTGGAGCTGGGAAGCCAACTGCTCCTTTCCAGGATTTTTGCTTAGGAAAGGAAGGTTGGGAGATCGGGCGGTAGTTGTTGGGGTCGTGCAGGGTTCCAGAACCGGGCTTTTCAGGGTGGGAATGGACTGCGCAGGTTTTAAAGCCTTCGGGCACCACACCAGAACCAAGGGAGCAGTTGATGATGGCAGTTATGAAGGGGCAGATAACAGTTGAAAGGATAGAGGGTGATGCAGTCCTGCCCCATGCTGAGATGCTAAGGGAGATAAATTGGTTTTAAATGTTTGATCTGTTAACCATGGTAGGCTGCGAGCTACAGGACCAAACAATGGTAAACAAAAAATCTCTGGTCATGCTGAACATTAATTTGTATGTTTCATTTTGGTATGCACTACCTATTTCAACCCCATGAATGGATTGACAATGTGTTTCAATACAATTTGATACTGATAAATTAATTTAATATTACATGCTGGATGCTAAGACTTTTCAGACTTTTCGCAATATTGCATGAATGCAGAAGTATTTAGCTGACAAAATATTTGGCTGAAATTTTGAAAGTTGCAATTTCAATAGAGTATGCAGAAAATCTGAGATGAATGACCATTGCTGTGTTACGATAGATGGGGCCACTGTATTCAAAATTATTATCAGTATTTACCTAGACAGTTTTCTCCAGGTTGAGGAGAAGTGAATCTACTGCCTGGCACTCGGCGAGATGGTGGAGCCGGAGGAATGGATACACGGTGAGGGGAATATCTTTAGTACTACGAATGTTAACCATATCTCTAATATTAATGTTATGATTTTGTTATTAAGATGTTAAGAGATTATTCCTTACTCTGCCAGGGCAATTGGCTTGGGCTTCGAACTGGTAGTGCTTCGAACTGAGACACTACGTCACCATTTTCCACATCTTCTTCGCTCTGGTCAGAGTCTCCGAAACGATGGCTGTTAAGCAGGGTTCAAAATTAGCGGTCGCCAGTCGCCAGTGGCGACTAACTTTGAACCTTTGGCGAGTGAAGGAAGGCGGCTAACCGGCCACTCTGGCGAGTGAAAAAAATAGTGTCCGGTCAAACTACTTTGATGTTCCTCCCGCCCCGGCTGTGACGCTTGGGTTGTGCGCCGATGTCGTGCAGATCTTCAAGCTTACAACATGCTGTAAAGATTTGTGAGCTTGTAGATCTATGATCCGCAATTTTCTCTGTTAGTCCCGCCCCGTATCCAGGGAGACCGAGACGCGATTTGTGTTCAGCTCCGACAAGCGGTAAAGGAAGAGGAGAAACAAAACAACAAGAAAAGAGGGGCCATAAGGCCAGTGGCCGTAACTGTTCCCCGGTCGAAACATGTGGAGGCACATTCCGGGAGTGTGTCCCACCCTCAATCCCCGAGAACGGAAAAAAAAAACACCAGCTAATCACCGTAACGACGTAGCGACCACCGCCGGGGACTGCTGTGAGTTACGCTAGAAAAGTTCAACCAGGGATGGTTCACGGAAGAATAGGCCAAACAAAGAGAATGGCTAGAGGAATGGTTTAGATTAAGTGAAGTAAAGTTGATTAGTTGATTTATCTGCTTTAACAATGCAAGTTAATACATTAAATGTTAATATTTTAAGCAAAGAAAGTATTGTTTTTATAATAAACCTTTAAGGAAAACAAAGGCAAATTTGGACTCATTCCTTATTCCACACAATAATTATGCTAATATTGCTATGATATGTGTTAAAAATGCTTATGAGTGTATTATAACAGTTAAACACGATGAAAAATATACAAAACAGCTATACATAATTTTTGGCCAGTAAAAAATCTTTCTGGCAGTCGCAGATTTTAAAGCTCACTAGCCAGTTGGCCAGTGAGCAAAAAAGTTAAGTTTGAACCCTGCTGTCAAGTAACCGTATCATTAGGGCCATTGCAATCTCAAAATTGCCAAATATATAGGTCAAGCATCTCTGGTCTATTTTTGAATGCTACGGGAAATAACCTTTCTATTACTGTAGAAACATGAAAAAAACAAAGCAGAACACACTTACACTGGTGCTTCCTGTTCCTTTTATCTGGCAGCTCAACCTCATGCTCAAGATCTGCCTCAGATTGCAGATCTGAGGTGTTGCAGCCATTCTGATACTGCTTCAAGATTCTCATGGCATCTTTGTAGTTGTCTAGAATTTAAATTATGTTAAAATTAACATGAGTTTCAAATTAGCTGTAGAGCTGCACAGAATATTATTATTATTGATGATGATGATGATGATGATGATGTCTCAGGTCTCTCTCTTACAAGAGACCTGGCCAAGAATAGTATAAATGAAACAATGCAAGGGAAAGACAATTTCATGTGCATTTTTTCAGAACATATACAGAATGGGTTATTCCAAGCAGAAGGAGAAGCAACCATTAAATTATTTTTAAACGGGAATTTTATGAATTGGCATACCACAAGTTCGGACGACATTGACGTCGTATCTTGGCCAGTTTGGCTCTGGTTTCTCCTCATTAAAAGCCGCCCTTTTCACCCTTTCAGTGCTTTTATAGCTGGGCCAGTACGCCTTCCCATCATCGTACCATTCATTTGGGACAACAGCAATGTCCCCGTTTATGTGAAATTCAATGAGATGAAAAGGCATCCTTAATGCAGAAAGAAAGAGAAGGGGTATTTATTCATCGTCAAAGAAATAAAAATAAAGCATGCACAAGTGTACAGTTAAAATAATATACTATAGTGGGACTATGTACAGTCCATGGTATCGAGAAACGTGGGACATGCATCAATGCTTGTTGAAATTCAGCATAAAATTTTCGGCATTGAAAACATCAAATTATGGGTGTAGTGTATACATGGAATAATACCAACCTTTGTGAAATACTTTCAGCAAATTTTCATTCAGAGTAATGGAAGTCATGGTCAGAAGTCAGTAGTCAACTATATTATTAAAGTTTTTAACTTGAACTGATTGATTGAACTGATTCATATTCAATAGTCAACTATATAATTAGAGTTTTTAACTTGAACTAATTGTTTAAACTGATTGATTGAACTGATTCATAGTCAGTAGTGTCGTATATTCTATTTGAGGAATATTAATTCAGCGCGGACAACTGTGTCTTGACTTTACAGGCACTTTTATTAACACTGTGACATGAAAGACGTACGGAACCCCGCATCATTGTGACACCACACACACATAATCCTATATGTGGTCTACTGTAACGTAAACCTGCGTAATACAATGTAACCCTTAACTGTACTGCTTTCAGAGATACACACACATCTCTCCTTTTTTTGACGAACATGGTGAGAAACACATTTTTTTTTCAAAGTGCCATCAAAAACCTGTGAAAGAAGAACAGGGTTAAACAAACAATCCTGGTAAACTGATACTCTTTCTAAACATAACATTTTTCCAACTTATTTTCTGAAGTAAATATCTCCCCTGTGAAAACTGGTACATTGGGAAAAACCATTTTCTGCTCCAGCATGAACATATGACAAATATCTTTTTTTTTCACAACTATTGAACACATTTTTTTCCCTTTTCTTCAGCCACTTATATCAGTTCAGTCTAGTGGGCTGTATGATTGCTCTCCAGGACCCTGGTTCTTGGGAGTGGAAACACCCCAGGAGAGGGAGGACAGGAGACCCCAAAGCAGGTGGAGTGTCACCTCTGCTCTAGACGCGGCAGTGGGCTCCTGTTGCTGTCTGTCCAGCCTCGTCTCGTGACGGAGACTGGAGTGTGTATAGAGATGCAGGCGGTATGCGTCTTTACCAACCCATGTGGCGCATCCACAAGGTAAGATCTCGGCGAGGTGTTGACTCTGGATCACAGTCCCTGGTGTTTTTGTGTCAGTCACCACACACCCTCCTGACATGGAGACAGGCTGCTGAGTGGCTTTGCACGATGTCGCCTGTTGAAGTTTGCAGCATTCTGACGTCCTCTCTCTCTCCTTTCTTTCTTGGAACAGAGTGCTTGCTGGAGCGTCGGGCAGTGCAGGTTTGCAGGCTCAGGAGGAATGTGTCGGCGCACTGTGGTGCCGGAGACGTCGACCCATGAGCAACTGGGCCGGTCGTCCTGCTGATCCATTCGTGACGACGGTGTGGCCTGTGTAATGCAAGCAGGAGCCATGTACGGAGTTCAGTTGCCTTTTTCAGCAGGACCCTTTATGGTCTGTACTGCTCGCTCCAGCTCCTCGCCATTTGCTTTGTGGGAAATTTGGGGGCTACTGGTAAGGTGTTTTTGAACCATCATATGCAGAGGCGAAAGAAAGCGAATGCCTGGCCGGAGAATTGAGGGCCGTTTTGTCAGACATGGAGCACCTCCGGATGCCATGTCTGGCGAAACATCGATTTCAGATGGTTTAACCACATCATTGCATTTTTGTGTGTGTCAGCAGGGCAAGTTCGACGTACCTGGAGAGGTAATCAACGACGAGCAGGTAAGTCTTTCCCCCCAGTTCAAAGAGATCGGCCCCCAGCTTTTGCCATGGGCGCTCGAGGCAGTCTGACGGCATGAGTGGCTCACTGTGATTGCGGCACTCTTGCAGACACGTTCTGCATTTGAGCACCATCTCCGTGATTTGATGTCCCAGCCCAGGCCACCACACACGTCTGACGGGCACGTGCTTTGCACTTCACGACCCCTTGATGGCCCTCGTGCGCAGTCTGTCCAGCACATCGTTCCGCATTGCTGCTGGAATGACCAGACGTGTGTCTTTCAGCAACAGTCCATCTTGCACTGTGAGTGTAGCCTGCTCGGGCCAGAAGTGTTTCAGGAGTGGTTCCTGCTGTGCGTGATCTGGCCATCCGTCTCGCACACATTTTCATGACACGAGAGCATTACACTGTCAGGCTTCCAGCTGGTGCTTTTGAGTGTGTCCATAAACGTGGGACTGACAGGTAAGTTGTTGTTGACAATGCAGTCCACGTAAATTGTTTTCGTGCTCTCTCATCAGTTCAGTGTCATTTGCGGTCATTTGTTTCTGTACAGGGGAAACGTGACAATGTGTCAGCAGCAGTCCAGAGAGACTTTCCAGGAACGCGCCACGATGTCATAGGAGTAGCGGCATGAGCCGCATTCGAAAGCAAGCGCTGTATCCTTGGTGGCACACACGGGTCGAGTGCTTGTGCGCCTAGTAAGGAGAGGAGCGGCTTATTGGTCAGTCTCTAGGCAGAAGTTGCTTTCCTAACAAAAAGTCCCGCGGAAGCGCTCACATGCCCAGGTTAGACCCAGGCCTCCTTTTCTACTTGCGCGCGTAGCGTTGCTCAGGTGGGTTGAGAGTGAGCGGGATGCGTAAGCTACCGGCCTCCATTCGCTGACCCATTTCTGGAGGAGCACCGCCCCCCAGTCCATAAGATGAAGCGTTCTGCCGATACTTTTGGTGTCCCTGCTCGTGTCAATACATGGCCAGGGACCGCGTGTGGAGAGATTAGTGCCTTCCTTCAGCACCCTGAAAAGCCGCCACCTGGTCGACACCCCACAGCCAGCAGTTTCTTTTTGATGAGAGAAGGTCCACGGAGAGCTTTTGTCTTTTCTCTGATAGCCTGGGGTATGAATTTTCCCCACCTGGTTTACCATCCCCAGGAAACTCCTCAACTCGCTCACGTTTTGTAGGCTCTTTCATGTCCCTGATGGCCTCTGTCTTTTTCTGGATCGGGGGCTGATGCCTGACGTGGTGATGACATGCCCGAGGAACACCACCTCACTCCTGGAGAGCTCGCGCACTTGTCTGCATTCAAAGTCACCCCTGCTTGTTCAAGCTTTTTCAACCAAGGCATGGAGAACGAGCGTCGTGCTGTTCTTGGTCTTTTCCCCACACCAGCAGGTCATCGATGTGGCAGACCACCCCGTCGAGTCCATCTATCACCTCCGCCATGACACGCTGGAAGTGCTCGGGCGCAGAGTTGATCCCAAACGGAAGACGCTGGAAGTGATATCGTCCGAAGGGTGTTATAAATGTTGTGTATTTGGCTGACTCCTCAGCTAAAGGAATCTGCCAGAATCCCATGTTTGCGTCTAGTTTACTGAAGATTCTGGCTCCAGCTAGCATTCCTAGACTCTGGTCGACTGATGGCAGGACATACTTCTCTCGACACACATACTGGTTCAAGCCCGTGAAGTCCACACACAGGCGTAGTCGCTGGCTGTTCTTCTTTGGGACGACGACGATGCCGGCGCACCACTCCGTAGGCTCCTTCGACACGCCTGATGACCCCCATTCTCTCTCCATCCGCTGGAGCTCCTCCTTCACCTTTTCCTATCAGAGGGGCAGGGGAAATTCTCCGTGTGAGTCTTTAAAGAGAATGGCACGGCCTCTCTGGCTTTGAGCTGGATGTGGTATGGACGCCTGATGTCGCCTAGGCCTCTTGCAAGAGTTTTTGGGTAGGTTGCCTTTTAAAGAGTCTATAGGTGACGCTGTCGACTCTCGAAATGAGTAGACCACAGGGCAGTGATGGCCGGTAGCGCCCGAGCAAAGGTGTGCTCAGGTTTTTGACCACATAGACCTTCTCCTCCGTCTGCTTGGCTTTGTAAGTCAGCTGCATTTTTGCATAGCCAGCCTACCTCCAGCTGGAATCTTTCCCTGGACCCAGCAAGGGTTTCTTCTGGCTTGCTGCGAGGACAGGCAATTGTGCCCGCCATCGGGAACAAATCTTTCAGGTCACTGTCCGAAATTGGGCGATTGTACATCTGTGCCGCGCGGTGTCAAGTTGTTGAATTTTCATCAACTTTCCCTTTTATCTGCACATCAGCCGCCCACATGTTGTTTTCACATGACACAGAGCCCAAGAAGAAACTTTTCCCCTCTTCTTCCTCAATGCACGCTACCACAGACTTGCTTTTGCAGATGCGCTGGTAATGGCCTTTTTTTCCGCAGCCCCGACAGGTTGCATCGTTGGCGGGACACTTGGCGGGCCACTCGTGAGAAGGCCCCCCACACTTGTAGCACTGGGCGCTGTGCTGCATGCCTTTGTCTCTGCCTTGCGTGTGTTGGCGGGAATGTGCGCCGCTGCTTTTCCAGTTGGTATATTGCTGTCCCTTTTTTATCAGTCTGTCTATGGAGCTCCCCTCCATCTGCATCACACTGCTAGCGTCACCCCTAAGTGTGCTCTGTTGCTTTTTGACTTCTTCAGACTGTCTTGCCATATCAATGGCTTTTTGCAAAGTCAGTTTTTCCTCCATCTGCAAGCGTTCAGAAAGTCTGGTGTTTGCAAGCCCCACTACGATCCGATCTCGTATGAGTTCATCATGCAAGTCCCCATATTGACAGTGTTCTGCTAAAGCATGCAGGGCAGTGACGAATGCCTCGACAGTCTCATTTGGTTCTTGTTTTCGCATATTGAAGCATGCACGTTCAAACACAATATTCTTTTTCACAACAAAGAAATCCCGGAATCCGTCTTTTACTTTGTCATAAATTTTCGTGTCAGCATCACTCAGTTTTAAATCCTCTCAATACAATCGTCGGCTTTCATCCCCACATACAAATATATCAGAGTGTTTAACCTGAGTTTCCTCGGAGTTCGTAAGTCAAGGTTTGCTCGCTTGCACGAAACCTCTCGAAACCTCCGGATCCATTTGTCCAAATCGAGCGGATTGTTTGAATAGATTTCAGAGGGTCCGGTGGCTGGATGTTGAATGTAGGCATGGGTGCACTAGCGGCCAGTGCTCGCTTGTTGCAGCAGTAGGTTTACGTGTCCTCTCACGTTTGTTCGCTCTTGAACATCCACCAAATGGCTCTTCCCTCTGTCTCTGTCGCTGTCCGTGCGACGTTGTGTCCTGTGCTTTTTCTTTCGGGGTCATAGACACAGCACTTTGAAAATCATGTCGTATATTCTGATTTGAGGAATAATAATGCTCAGACGCGGTACCAACATGTTCTATGTAGGTTTAAGGCGATTTCTATTATTTTAAACTGACGATGAGACGTAACATACCCGCAACTATGTGACCACACTATGACACATAATGCTATTTGGTCCTAACTGTAACGGACGTACCTGCGTAAATACCTTAACCCCTTAATGTACTGCAATTCAGATACACACAAGGGGCAGATGAACTGCCCTGCCTACGCTCCAAGCATTGCTAA
>OLKM01006148.1:0-15004 GCA_900291075.1 Melanogrammus aeglefinus | reverse complement strand
TAGACTCCTAGCCAGCAAGGCGTAGGTTTGGTACTCCAGCTAGTTGGGGGGACAACTTTACTCTTGGAACCCACTGTAATTGCGTTCTTTTTCGTTTAGTCTTGTTTAAGACAATAGCTCTGTGGTTTATATTACTCTACCTGCGCTGCTCGAGAGAAATGATCGTCGCACGACGACCACTACTTATGTAGGTACCCAACTGTTTACCACCTGGCAATGTTGTTTCTCAGGTAACAGAAGCCTAAGATAGCTAGATTTGCCCGTATTAATTCCCCTATACGGGGGTTAGTCTGTTATCTTATGTAACTTGGTCGATTTGGAAAATAACATGAGGTTCAGGGAAAATGATGGTCATGAATTTATGAGACACTAAATTATTTAATTTACTAGCGTAATTGGAATTATTTCTGTTGCAGAAACTTGTTGCCTTAGGCATTGCCCTTATGGTTATTTTTCAAACTGTTATACGATTATCCACAATACAGAAGTGAATTCGTTACTTCAATCTCGTGTATAGTGTATCGGCCTGACTGAATAACCATTTCTGCATTATTACTGTCCCCTAAAAAATAGCTAGTACAAACGTGAATTCTCCCAAGGGAATTTCTGAATTTAAATTTTTTTTTTTTTTTTTGCCTCCGCTCAAGTCGAATACATAGAAGCCCAAGTACTGTTTAGTTAGATGCGACTGGAACAAACGAACTTTGTCATTAACCATAAATTATTATTAGCCAAAAAATACTCGTCATGTCACCTTTCAGATCTTGTGGACATTTGCCTCCTAGTACCTGCAAACATATAACAACCACTCATTGGTCATGTTGAATACCTGGGAATATGAAATTCTGAGCACCATGGTTTATTAACAAACAATGTTATTGTTATGCTTCAATGTAACCTATCTTATGGCTAGCGAGTTTTAACCCTCCTACCATATTGTACACGATAGTTGTTGATTATTTAACTGAAACTCTATTAACGTATATTAGTAGTATATACTATATAATATATATATATAATAGTTATATTATATTATATTTAGCCTTTATATATATATATATATAATATATTATATTATATAATATATAATATGTTGAATGACCAACGAGTGTTGACTTAATGACAATTACACGTTTTTCATGTCTAACCAATTTGGCCAGATAGACAGTAATCTTCATCTTAAACTAGTGAAGTTTATGGTCCTCCCTTTATTATCTGCAGTTGATATAGGGCTATCGACAAGCTCACCATGTACATGCTAAGAAAGTATAGAAACGAACATCGCTCAGATCCACTTTGATTTGGGCGACGTAAGATTCTAGCTTAACATTCAGTATTGTAAGGGAAACGTTAGCCATTCTTATCATAGAAGTAGAGCCAATTTATGCCCACTATCCGTGGCGCACACCCCTATCAATGCTTCGTAACTTGGTTGGAAAAAGATTAAAAAAAGCTAGGTTTCAGCCCTCGGTAACATACCCTGAGGGTGGTTTACATATACATATCACTAGTAATACTAGTTTCCAGCCGTGTACAAGCCTAAATTTGAAGGTCTGATCACTAAGATTTAACCATGGCCAGTTGTGTTGTGGCTAGTTATTTTCTGTTCATAGACATACTGTTACACTCTGCTTTGTTTGAAACAGCATCTAAGTCCTCCTCCTCCTCTGTTTCTTCTTGCTTCTTGCCAGGTGGCGCCATATCTCTGCAGGCTATAAGTACAAAAAGGGGAATGACATGTTGAAGAGCATGGATCTAAAATGTTTTGACTCTGGCCCTGTTTGTGAGTAGGCCTATGTATGGCGGAACAGCGCCCCTCGCGGAGGTAACTACGTTGTCGTACGTCACAGCGCGCGCTTTGCTTGCCAGACTCACGCTTAGTCGGGCTTCGAGACTCTCGCGCTCCGGTGGTTTGTAGCGTGACAAGCCGTGTTGGGTTTCCAGCCAATCAAAAGTCACAGTGTAGCTTTTACATGCGCGTCTGGCCCGTGCGGAACGCAAACAATGAGTTCGCTGGAAATGTTGGGGGGGACAATCGTTGTCATCGTGAAAAGATTTGCTGGGACTAGTCCAGGCGTTCCCCCCTACACCTACGCGTTGCTCTAGCAGGTGGGGCTGCCAGACCAGCCTCACCTCCGCTGGCTTAGTAGTTGACAACGCCCAACAGGACAGTGGCTTTCATCAACCTGTACTGGGCTGCTAGACTTGGTGAAAGTACTTGAGTGGTCTCGACAGGCTGGTGGAGGAGGGACTCACCTACCAAGGAGGGTTCTGGTGAGGCTAGAACTAAACAGCTGCCCAGAACATTTAACTTGAGGGCTCTCCCAGAAGAATATGAGCTAATGTACCAACGTTGCTGGTGGTGGTCCAACAACCTGCTCTATCCAGACTCCTGACTCTATCCAGTACACATGATGTACAGTTTTAAACTGGATCAGTCCTGTTCAGTCACCTTAAATTCAACTAAGAATTCTCAGCCACTCAGCGTCCTGAAAGGTCACCCTGAGGACAACTTCCCTCGTGATTTTTAATGTTACATTCATTGAACCTCAAAACTTGAATAGTAAGTAATGTTTAGTATTTGGATGCTTTGTGTCCAGGTCCATATGTTTTGGTTTAAATAGTGGAACACTGTGGCCTCAGCTGGCCTACTGAGAGAGCAGACCGCCTGCTGAAGGGCCTCGGCGGCTCCACCTGGGGCCTCTCTAGCGCTCTATCAAGCTGGTGCCTGATGCTCCCAGGTCCTCTTGTGTCCCTGCTGCTAGCTGTGTTTTACTGTCTGTGGTTCGCTGCCCCTGTGGCCGTGGTCACTTGTTCTGCTTCATCTGTGTGTCACACACCTGTTGCCTTGTTTGTGCCTTCTGGGTTAAAGGTTTGTTTAAGATTTGGCCCGGTCTGTAGGAAGCTCTTAGGGGGAGATGGCATAATTTCATTTGTTCCCAATTTTTCTCCTGTTTTTAATGGCCTGGAGCTAGGCCTTACCTACTGTATTTCCTTTGCAGCCGTTTATATTATTTTTTAGGGAAGCCTCTGTTACGGCCACACATTACGCCGTATCAGTTGTCGTTTTGTAACTTGTTTGGTCTGCCTGGCTCTCATAGGCCTTGACCCACATGTTCCAGATTGGGGTGTGCCTGCCTGCGTACGGGGTGTGTCCCCGTGAACGGATAAAAGTGAGAGACGGAGGCCGGAGAGATTTGATTTGTGCTGTGTGCACTCGATGATGTCAAGGAATCTGTTTGACTCATGCTTTTCACACAATTAGAATGAAGAACATTGATGGTTCGCGTTGTCTGCTGCCCCATTCTTTGTTACGTCTTGAGCTGCGTAACAGTCTCGTATTCTTATTTATTTCTAGCTCACCCTGATGGTAAACACCTATTTTGCGCGGGATAGGTTTGCATAAACCTTTTGTTTATGTGAACCCTGTGTCTATACTATATGAAATTAGCTTTTATGTTGCCCCTCTAACCTAGGAACCAGAGGGTCGTACCAACATGTTTACTAAGAGGAGGGTCTACTCGGGCACTATCAATACTAAACCAAGGAGGTTCAATGTCTGGTGCTCAGACTAATTGGACCATACACCTGCATGGATGATGCATCTATTGCATAACGCTCATTGATGTTAGTTGTCCCCCACAAAGGATGTCCTGGTGACCACTGGTTCCAATTGTCTGTTTGTCTGTTTGAAACTATTCCTAATAAGGTCTAGTTCTACTTTCACTAGATCTGACGGTAGTGGGAGGGGAACATCAGAGACGATATCGAAGCCATTCTTTGCTCTTGGTTGAAAAATGCTTTTGGTTAAAAGAGATGACGATGGAAAGTTTCAGATTTGTGAACAGTGTTACTTTACATCATGAAAATGAGGAGAACCTTAGATGAGATAGAGCTGTATACGGAGGGTTCTGAGACTAGCTAAGGAGATCATCTGCAATAACATGCCCTATTTTTATATTGCCACTATAATACTGGTACATTGTGATCCTTACAGATAGCTACAGTCTGTGACCCTAACATAGAAAAGGCTGGATAATGGATCTCATAGTTAAGACCTTCTTCATGAAAAGGAAGAAGAGATCATACAGTTTTGTGAGCCACTGGGGGTTAAAAAATGTTGGGGCTGAATCAAACGTGTTTGAAAGCTGGAAAATAATGAATCGAAGCTTCTCTTCTAGATAAACAACTGTAATGAGCAAACATCTGTGATTCAGGCGTCTTGGTTGATTGGGCTGATGAATTGTATAATCTGACACATCTTTACTTTGCTCAGTAGATGATTTCCGTCTTCACACCTAACAGTTTGTATCATAGAGGGTCACTCTTCTTGGAGACACGCTGGTCTAGGGAGTCCGATGTCTGCTGCAGGAATCTTCTAATTCTTTGATTCTGGGAATGAAATTGTTCGTTATTTCTCAACAGACATAAAGAATCAGAGAACATTGAGTGGGACTGGCCTCCTCAAACCAAAATAAACTCGCAAACACCACACCACTGACATGATGAAACAGTTCAATAACATATAATATATAGAAGATAGGCATTTGAACAACGCGAAAATATGAAAAAGAAAGAAAAGTCGGTGGCCAGAGTAAGAATATTACATTGTATAATGTTCAATAAGAGATGTAGAGCAAGAGTAGTTTAGAAGTATATATATTAAAGATTGTAGCGTAGAAACAACCTTCCAAGAACATTTTGCTGTCTCTCTCTAGAAAAAATATGACCTCTGTACCCACCTTCTGGTGGAACCCTCAAAACAATCAGGATGTCTTATATAAATAGTCTGTACTATTTGATTTAGCGTTATTATGTCGCGCCCTCTTCCTGTGTCTAGACCAGAGGGTGGTAACATCCAGTTCTCTAAGGGGAGGAAGGTCTACTCAGGCGGTATTGCAGTAGTACTCAATCACAGAGGTCCTGTCTGGTGGGACTGATGGACGATGGACCAGGCGACTGATGGATGATGCATAACAGTCATTAATAATTGTAGCTTTCCCCAAAAAAGGGATGTCCTGGTGAGCACAGTTCCAGGCCGTGTGGGCTGTTTTAAACTCCTTTCTTTAGGCAGTTCTACTTTCACTAGATCTGACGGGTGAGAGGGAACACAATAGTCAAGATATATGATGAGCCAAATTCTTTGCTTGGTTTTGGAAAGTATTTTCGGTTAAAGTGGTGACGATGGAAAGGATTTCAGATTTGGACCCAGTTTACTTTGCAATTCCTGAAAATGGGGGAAATTTAATGAATTATTTTTAGTAATACCTGGTACATTGTGACCCTTACAGAGTAGCTACAGCCAGCGATCTTAAGAGAAGCGCTGGTAATGGATCATCTCCTTTGTTTAAGACCTTTCTTTCATATCAAAGAGAGAAGATATCATACAGTCTGTGAGGCACTGCGTTAATAAATGTTGGGGTGAATCATTCATGGTTTTTAAAAGCTCTAAAATACACAAAGCCGCTTCTCTTTCTAGAATATTAAAACAACAACACCATCTCTGTGATTCAGGAACTCTATGGATGTTGGGCTGATGTATTTATTTTTCCGGAGATCCGTTACCTTTGAAGCAGTTTAGACTGAACAACATTAAAGCACGATAGTGTGTCATAGAGTGGTCACTCTTTGGAGAACACGCTGGCTGCAGGGGAAGTCTGCTGTCGTCTGCCTGCTGATTCCTTCTAGATGATTGATACTAGATTCCAATGTATTTATTGTTTTTCAAAATTATCCACATGTAGAGAATGTGCATAAAATAAAGTGGTTTGCGTGCATATAATAATTCTATATCTTACAAGCTAACACTGATATGTCAACCCGGCTCTCGACGAAATTTCGTGACACTGTCACGTTAGTTAATCTATTTTTCTGGTGATCAGCGGACACGTATTTTTCAAAATGTTCCTGTGTCCAGAAGCACAATTTTCAAGCTCATGTATCTCAATTGGAAGTATTTGTCGTGTCACTAAGCACGACTTCCAAACTAAGGTTCTGTCCGGCAGCGTTCTCCCTAACGTCCCTGAAGGAGCTCCGTACAGAACATTGATTGTTATAGTGTTATATTGAAATTGTCTGCGATAACTAACAATGTGACAGCTTTTGGCCACCCGTTTCTACTTAAAATTGTCTGTGATGATAACTAACAATAGCCTACGACAGCTTTTGGCCACCCGTTTCTACTTTCGCCTTTGATTCTGAAGAAATTGGTAACAATTCCGGAATATACTAAATGCAGGTGGGCTGCTCTGTAGGCAAACCGCGAAGGAAACAAGGGTAGCTGCTTCATCTGTTCTTTTTAGAATGGTATGTCTTGATGTTTATTGTACCTACCCATCTATTGTCTTGTTCTTGGCTATGTGCAGGGACGTTGGAAGTAGTGGTGCGGGGGGTATTGGATTGTTGTATTGGAAAACAGAGTATTTGTGTGACGTTGTTTTAACTAAAGCCAAGGGACATAATAACTGGTTAATGCGCGCACATTGTTTTTGTTTGTGCCGCTTTCTCTCTCCGTCCACAAGAGCTCAATGCTCTTTCTTCAATTGATCCACATGAACTTTTATTTTGTTTTATTTGATTTTCTTACTACGATCTACGGATCGGATAGATACATGCACACACGCACACGCACACACACACACACACACCACACACACCACACACACACACACACACACACACACACACACACACAACACACACACACACACACACACACACACACACACACACACACACACACACACACACACAAAGCATAATGTAAAGCATGTCTCCGTCCGTTTGATAGCCTATTATTAAATAGCCTACAAAGAAATGGTCAAGTGAAAATTGTCTCTATGTTTTCCTCTACACTCTGACATAAATTGATTGATAGGTTAGAACAGAACAGGACACAATAAGCCACGCATAAAAAACACAATCGACAAAACAGGACCGGGTCACTGTGAGCTGTTTTGTGTGCCCGAATCAATTGAGGGCGTGTGGCTTATCATAAAAAGAAGCGAGGGCTTTACCTGCTGGCCATCCAGGGGAACGCGCAGCACATGGCTAATTTGAATAATGATATAATATAATTCTCATGATGAGAATAATAATTATATGTGAGAATTAAGTTAGGAGATGTTCTGGTAAAAGTAACCTGAAAGGTCTTCTCTGTTTATGATGATTTTTTACTTCACTGAAATTTGATGTTTGTTAACACAAACACTATTCAAAAATGTAATGTTCTGCTGTCTCAGAAAATGCGGAGTTGAAAACCGGAAACTTAATTGTCGCCAGGCTGGTGGCTGACTTGAGTTGAGCAGCCAAATAGCCTAAATTAAATAAATATTGTTACTAAATAGAAGTAGGCCTAATGTGTTCCCTCGTTGTGTTTGTGGTGATTTTCCTCAGTAGCCTACAGTAGACCTAGATTCTGCGCTCTGAACGCCACTAACTGTTCTGTAATAGACTTACACTATCGCCCGATCACATGAACACCCTCCCGGGCTTCTTTTTTTCTTTTTTTTATTTTTTTGATATGATTTTCGGCAAAACCGAAAATCGTTTTTTTTTCGGTTTGCGGCCAGGGGAATACTCGTATTCTGATTGGTTGCGTGCATTAACTCCTGATATTGGCCTATGGGACACCTGCTAAGTAGTTTCCGAGTCAGTGTTTAGATTCTCTGCCCGAGCCCGAGCCCCCACCGTTGTTTACCACCACTATCCTCGGGCCGGACCGTTTTTTTTTCTATTTTATCATTTTTGTTTATTGGCCTAATCTGAGGAGAAATCTATGCCACGCGTATTACACGGTTCTTCTTAATGCCGTGGGACGCTCCTTTCACTTGCATGGGTAGTCCGGTGACGTGTCAACCCCAGCGTCTTCCGTTGCTAAGCGACGACACCGTCTTTGCGGACAAATTATTTCTCTGCTGATCAACGCTACGAATGGCCGAAAGACTTGTATGGCCCCCCCCCCCTTAAATAAATACTATCGCAGAATTATTATTATTATTATTATTATTATTATTATTATTATTATTATTATTATTATTATTATTATTACAGAGTGGTGGAGGGATGACGTAGTCCAGCCAACCCGGAAGTGAGCGTCGCGCTGGGTTCTCTTGACAAAAAGCCAACGGGTTTTTCCATTGGGTTTTGGATTATTGCAGAAAGATTTGCATCTTTGAAGCACCTCCTCAAAAGCTGAAAATAAATAAAAATAACCTTGCTCCAAAGAACGAAATGTAAACCAATGCATTCTTGTCAGACAATTAACGTGCTCCACAAAACGATACGAGAGAGAGAGAGAGAGAGAGAGAGAGAGAGAGAGAGAGAGAGAGAGAGAGAGAGAGAGAGAGAGAGAGAGAGAGAGAGAGAGAGAGAGAGAGAGAGAGAGAGGGACAAAGAGAGAGAGAGAGCGAGAGAGAGCCTTCAGAAAGGGTGCGCGCAGATAGTACAGTGCGCCCTAGTTATGTTTATGCCAAAACCACAAATGCTATACATGTTTCAACGACGTCAGGTTGCTAGGGACGCGACGATCTAGTTGTGGGCCAGGAAGTGGATTTTCAATGGTCAGATACAGATCTTGTTATAACGATAATTGAATAAAAGTTATGGTCTACTTATAGATAGAATATTACAACGAAATAATTGTATATATATATATATATATAAAATATATTTTAATATTTAATTAATTAAATACAAAAACGGCTTTAAACATGTGACATGCTTTTGGCCTTTTCTTTTCAATGGGCCTGCGTCAACGTCACGTCACTCTCGGCAAACCACGTTGGTTAAAGGCGGTGTCACGTTAAAATTGTACCGGGGGCGAAAATTGTACCGGCCTACGTCATCGTTTGTTTACATCCTGACAACCTGCCCGGCAACAGACGACGCGATGCAGAAAACATGTTTCCAAACGACGAAATAACATAATACAGATAGCGGATCGCTATCTGTATTATGATAGATAGCGATAACAATTGTTTTTACTTTATATTTGTATTGTATTTAATTGTTTCAATCGAAACAATAAAAAAAATTGCCCGCGAAAACGGGCGATCGCGTCAAATGACAAATGTCATCTGACTCGGGCAAAGCATTTGTCATTTGACGCGATCGCCCGTTTCGCGGGCAATTTTTTTTATTGTTTCGATTAAACAATTAAATAAAATACAAATATAAAGTAAAAACAATTGTTATCGCTATCTATGTTATTTCGTCGTTTGGAAACATGTTTTCTGCATCGCGTCGTCTGTTGCCGGGCAGGTTGTCAGGATGTAAACAAACGATGACGTAGGCCGGTACAATTTTCGCCCCCGGTACAATTTTAACGTGACAGCGGCAATGGAGCTGCCGTAAATTGTGTTGTTTTTGTCGTAAACGTTAGCTTTCCTAACCGCGCTAGCTTGGTTAGGAAATATAGATATTCCATGAAAATATCTGCCCGTAACGGGGCAAACAAGGTGTCCTTTGACATCTACGTTTCGAGGCAATTGCAACGGTGCCATACATGACCATGTTTGACTATGTTTCAGGGTAGTAATTAGCTGTCGATTTTGGAGGCCTTTATCAATAATGACCAGCTATTGATTTGCTTCCCGATTGAGTTTTCTGACAAATGACATGTTATTTAGCATCTACATTAGCAGCTGAGTCCAAGCTCGACCTTGTGCCACACCGAGATCATGTCCTAGACCATAGGTGTACCATGTAAAATACAGGGGCCGTGTAGTGTAGGGGGCCATGTAGGGCCGTGGAGTGTCATGCTAGAGGTGGTTCGGTCGCGAACTGATTCGTTCGAACGAACGAATCGTTAGAACGAACGACCCGAACTGGTTCTTTCTCTCTCGTTCGCGTCGGTCGTCTCGTTCGCGTCGGTCGTCTCGTTCGCGTCGGTCGTCTCGTTCGCGTCGGTCGTCTCGTTCGCGTCGGTCGTCTCGTTCGCGTCGTTCGTGACTCAGAATTGACTCCTCCCAGACCCACGACTCGCAGACAGTTCGTTCAGGAAGAGACGAGGGACCGAGGCGACTCACGGCACACACTGTTGCTTGCACTGCACCAGGAGCAGGTTATAGTTATAACTAGGCTTTACTTAGTTAGCTTCAACGATACATGAAGTAAACATACTTGGAACGTCCATGTAGGCCCACGCAGCAGCACTATGCGCAGGTGATGCCGCAAGGCATATCATTATTAACTAACGCATTATCTCTGAGGTGAAGTAAAGCCTCAGGTGGTCCGTTACATTTTCTTGTCAAGTAGCCTGGTGTTTACATTTTAGGGTTAGGGTTTCACATTGTTCCTTTATCTCGGGTATTTTTTTAATATATAAAATTAACGATATTGACTCAACTTTCAGGATAAAGTGATTCGATTCGCCATTCGATTCACCGGAAACTCGACTGAACCAGTTCAGTCGAGTTTCCGGTAGCACTGAGTCTGACTGACTCAGCTGAGAACCATGCAAATGGGTGCATTGCATGATGCGATTCACCGCTACCGGAAACGGAAACTGGACTGAACCGGAAACTGGTCTGAACGAACGAACGAACGATTCGCGAACGACTCATCTTGGCGAACTGACTGACGCGAACTGGTTCACGTAAACGAATCATTGAATCCACCTCTATGTCATGCTTGGTGTCATTGGACTCAGCTCAATGTGTAGATGCTAAATAACATGTCATTCGTCACAAACTTTTATCGGAAAGCAAATCAATAGCTGGTCATTATTGATTAAGGCCTCCAATTTCGGCAGCTAATTACTACAACATGTTTGAATGTGTTCATGTGTGGCACCATTGCAATCGCCTGGAAGCGTAGATGTTGAAGGACATCTTGTTTGCCCTATTACGCCACTGGCCCTACAAGAAATTACTCAGCAAGTGCTCCATCTCGTTGCACCTCACCCAGCGGCTCGCTTGCAAGATTTTGGCCTGAAGTTCTACCCAGACCTACACCCTATCCAACCAACATGCATATCTGAGAATCAGGGCTCTCTTTAATAATGACAAAAAGTTATGAGAGAAATGCACATTAACTTTTTGTTATCTCATAAGCGGCGTGGTGCCGGCTCCTTTTGACCTTTTGACCCCAAAAACAGTTTTTGAGATAGGAAGGTCCTACCGCCTTGAAATTTGAATAGGGGGGGGGCCTCGAGGGGGGGCCAATTTTGGGCAGGAAGGGCCCCCCCTTCCTGCCCTCGGGGTCCGACCGGGCCAAGTTTCGGTACGGGGGTCCCAGTTAGGCCCTAGAATAAAGTTATTCAAATTTCAGGGCGGTAGGACCTTCCTATCTCAAAAACTGTTTTTTCACCACATTCTGAACCATTAGGTCTTGCAGGCAACACTTCTGAGGGGCTTTGTCCAAATGACAGTCCATTTGGGAAAACTTTTTTCTCTAAGGGCTAGAACTCCAAATCTCGGATATGTCGTTCTCGGGGACCCAGGAAATGTGTGTAAACATTTTAGCATCCCTAGCTATCTCGAAAAGGCCGGAAAAGGGGCGTGACCTCCAACAGTACAGTAAATGTAGGCTACATAAGACAGAGGTTAGTTTCTAGTCCCCATTTTTTGTGGGATGGAGGTGTACATTTGTGGCTTAAGGTGTGTAGACACAGCTGGCCTGTGGCCAAGTTTTTGAAATCTGGGGTCAAAAGGTCAAAAGGAACCAGCACCACGCCGCTTATGAGATAACAAAAAGTTAATGTGCATTTTTCTCATAACTTTTTGTCATTATTAAAGAGAGGCCTGATTCTCAGATATGCATGTTGGATGGCTAGGGTGTAGGTCTGGGTAGAACTTCAGGCCAAAATCTTGCAAGCGAGCCGCTGGGTGAGGTGCAACGAGATGGAGCACTTGCTGAGTAATTTCTTGTAGGTGGCGTAATAGGGCAAACAAGATGTCCTTCAACATCTACGCTTCCAGGCGATTGCAATGGTGCCACACATGAACACATTCAAACATGTTGTTAGTAATTAGCTTGCCGAAATTGGAGGCCTTAATCAATAATGACCGGCTATTTGATTTTGCTTTCGATAAAAGTCTGTGTGACAAATGCATTGTTATTTAGCATCTACACATCTTGAGCTGAGTCCAATTTGACACCCAAGTATGACACTCCCCACGGCCCTAACATAGCCCCCTACACTCGACACGGCCCCTGATATTTTAGGCATCCTACATGGCATTGTACACTTTATGTGTTCGTAGAGAATATGATCTCTCGGTGTGGCACAAGGTCGAGCTTGATCTCAATTGACTCAGCTGCTAATGTAGATGCTAAATTAACATGGTCATTTGTCAGAAAACTCAATCGGTGAAAGCAAATCTATAGGCTGGTCATTATTGATAAAGGCCTCCAAAACAATCGACAGGAGCTAATTTTACTACCCTGAACATATGTCAAATTATATGGTCATGTATAGGCACCGTTGCAATTGCCTCGAAACGTAGTAGATGTCAAAGGACACCTTGTTTGCCCCGTTATGGGCAGATATTTTCATGGAATATCTATATTTCCTAACCAAGCTAGCGCGGTTAGGAAAGCTAACGTTTACGACAAAAACAACACAATTTACGGCAGCTCCATTGCCGCTGTCACGTTAAAATTGTACCGGGGGCGAAAATTGTACCGGCCTACGTCATCGTTTGTTTACATCCTGACAATCTGCCCAGCAACAGACGACGCAATGCAGAAAACATGTTTCCAAACGACGAAATAACATAATACAGATAGCGGATCGCTATATGTATTATGATAGATAGCTATAACAATTGTTTTTACTGTATTTATTTGTATTGTATTTAATGTTGTTTAATCGAAACAATAAAAAGAATTGCCCGTGAAACAGGCGATCGCCGTCAAATGACGTAGGGAAGGGTTCTTGAAACATACAGGATAACGGATCCGCTACGGCTTGTTTTTACTTTATTATTTGTTATTGTATTGAATTGTTTAATCGAATTTAGCTAGTAAACTGAGTGTTTTTAAGCAGGTTTCATAGTTCTAGCTAGCTGGGTGTTAATTTCAATTACCGCCAATTAAGATAGATAGTAGATAGATAGATAGATAATGAGATAGTAGATAGATAGATAGATAGATAGATAGATAGATAGATAGATAGATAGATAGATAAAGATAGATATTAGATAGATAAGTAGATAGGATAGATAGATAGATAGATAGAATAGATGGGTAATAGATAGTGAGCAGGCATTTAGGAACTATTTTGTTTTTCACGTTATCCCCAACCATTTATCCATTACTGTTTATAGAAATAGAGAAATCATTGATACTATAAATCTACCATTAATTTGAGTAAGGGTAAAGTGAAAATGAAAAGAGAAGAAGAACTATTGAAGCATGATCATTACAATATAAGATTGTTGTCAATGTTTAGTTGTATATCTGAGGCAAATAATTACTAATGTTATTTCACATGTGGCCTGTGCTTCTTTTTCTTTTCATTTTCAACTTTACCTTACTCAATTAATGGTTAAGATTTATGAATTCTCAATGTATTTCTCTCTATTTCTCTAAACAGTAATGGATAAATGTTATGGGGATAACGTCAAAAAAACAAAACAGTTCCTAAAGCCGCTGCTCATCCATCTATCTATCTATCTATCTATCTATGCCTGCTCATCCATCTATCTATCTATCTATCTATCTATCTCTCTCTCTCTCTCTCTCTCTCTCTCTCTCTCTCTCTCTCTCTCTATCATCTATCTATCTATCGATCATGTCGATCGATTCGATTCGATCGATCGATCGATCGATCGATCGATCGATCGATCGATCGATCCATCCATCCATCCATCCATCCATCCATCCATCCATCTATCTATCTATCATCTATCTATCTATCTATCTATCTATCTATCTATCTATCTATCTATCTATCTATCTATCTATCTATCTATCTATCTATCTATCTGTCTATCTATCTATCTATCTATCTATCTATCTATCTATCTATCTATCTATCTATCATCTATCTACTCATCTTATCTATCTATCTCTATCTATCTATCTATCTATCTATCTATCTATGTCTATCTTATCTCTATCTATCTATCTATCTAGTCTATCTATCTAAATCTATCTATCTATCTATCTATCTATCTATCTATCTATTCTATCTATCTATCTATCTATCTATCTATCTATTCGATCTATCTATCTATCTATCTATCTATCTATCATATCTATCTATCTATCTATCTATCTATCTATCTATCTATCCTATCTATCTATCTATCTATCGTATCTATGCTGATCTGATGCGTAATCTATCTTCTAGTCTATCGAGTGCTCATTCTATCGAGTCGTTATCTATCTCATCCTATCTATCTGATCGTATCGTAGTCTAGTCTAGTGGTCTATCTATGGCTATCGTGAGTCTATCTATCTATCTATCGGTATTCTATCTATCTATCTATCCTATCGTGATCTATCAGTCGTATCTATCTTCTATCTATCTGATCTGAGCTCGTATCTACTTCTATCTAATCGTATCTATCTATCTGATCTATCTATCTAGTCTACGTCTATCGTATCTATCTATCTATCGTATCTATCTATCTATCGATAGCTATCTATCTATCTCATCTATCTATCTATCGTATTCCTTATCGTATGCGTATGCTATCTAGTCTGATCGTATCTGAGTCTATCTATCTAGTCTATCTATCTAGTTATCTATTCTGATCTATCGTGATCTATCGTGATCTATGCTGATGCTGAGGTCTATCCGTATCGTATCTATGGCTATCTATCTATGCTTCTAGTCGTATCGTGATGCTATCTATGCTGATGCGTTATCTATCTATCTAAATCGTATCCTATCTATCGTATTATCTATCTATGCTATCTATCTAGTCGATCTATCGTATCCCTATCATCGGTATCTATCTATCTATCTATCTTCTATCTATCTATCTATCTATCTATCTATCTATCTATCTAATCTATCTATCTATGCTGATCCTCGTAGTCTGTCTTCAAT
>OLKM01006147.1:0-15010 GCA_900291075.1 Melanogrammus aeglefinus | reverse complement strand
ACCCAACTGCCGCTTAAGCACAGTTCAGCCACCATGTGTTGTATTTTTTGCTACTCAGCCCGCTACACAAGCTCATTATATATAGTTAATCAACAGCCACCTCGGTGTAGTAATCTATAAATTATGGCAATCGGGTTAACCCATGCATGCTTTGTAAGACTTAATCATACTTGTGTATAAACTCGCCCTCCCGCAACCCCCAGCGTTGAATTTAAAATCAGTTGTTAAACTGCCTGCGCTAACTACTCAAAAGGTGTTAGATTTATAGAAGCCAGAGGAAAGCCGCGGGGTTGGGCGCTCGGCTGAGATGCTACTGGCGTCAGTAATAAATAAAACGCCTGGGAACGCCACGGAGAGGGTAAACTACCGCCAGTAAGGGAAAAAACCCCCACTGTCTAGTGGAGTGTCTAGGCTCTGGCGAAGTGGCAGGGTTACTCCAGACTTGAACAAAACAATTTCCCTAAACTAACTAGTATCGTTCAAATTTCAAATTATAATTGAAATATGATATTTGATTATCTAAACCACATAACTAACCACTTTCGTGACTTGTCTGTGCTTGTAAAACAACTGTCAAAGTTGATATTGTATTTAGATATGAATATTTCTGCTTACTGAACTAGTGGTGTTGTGTGATATTATCAATATTTCTACTAAACCATCCTCCCGGTTCTATGTATGCTATTTTAGATGTGTAATGGAGGTTCATAATCTCTGTGTAGGCAGCGACCTTCCCGTGCCCTGGCCCGACTGCGAGAAAAAAAGTAAGTTTGCCGCTCGGACGAGCTTATGGCCGCCACACCCCGCACGCACACAGGGAGGAAAGAGAGAAAGCGCTTCTTCCTCCGCCCTCTGCGACAGCGCTTCAGCGCAGCGGATACCACCTGATCAAGCACGCCCGCCGCCACCCGACTTCATGACCCTCCTGTTTCGGGGCGAAACAAGGCGGGGCTGTAACCCCCTCCTCTTCCTCCCTGCTTTCAAGGGACCTGTCAACCACCCCCAGGCCAGGGGGGCCAGGACAGTGCTCTTCGAGCCACATTTCATATAGGCCAGTAACCAGTGCGGAGAGGGGGGGGGCTTCATGTGTACAGCAGCACAAATGGGGGTTTAAAGAAAGTTAACACCAGCTACATCAGTCAATGGCCGGACCTAGCATGTAACCGTGAGCACACGAGAGTAGCACTTGGCTCACCCCTCACTGAATTAAGTGACCACTACATGCCTACTTGACAGAATCTCACTTTCTTCAAACTATAAATGAAATAATAGAAAGACACACCAAAAATGCAGGGATTCTGACATTTCCTGTATAAAGCTGCACATCACACACATCAGCCAAATATATTTCCTTACCAATTTATTTATGATTTTTTTTCCCCCTTCCTGTAGTGTTCTCACTTTGATTAGTAACCATTTTGTGACGTAGATAGTCAGGCAAAGAAAAAATGAAGCTAAACTAGCTTTCATTTTCTGTTAGCTTTGGCGTATTCCATAGCCTACGTTTATTAGAAGTTGGCACATTCCATGTTTGTTTTTAACTGTAGACGTTTAACTTTTGAGTTGAATTAACTGAACTGTAAAAAGCACATCTTTTAAAATATGTCCTGTTAAAAAGCCTAGGCGTCTCTGTAGAAGCAGCCATCAGCTTCTGCCTCCTTGTTAGATCAACCATAATCAGTGAAACGATGGACCCGTTTAAAAACATGGGGTATTCTGCGTTAACACTGATGCGCAAATTAATTTATGCTTTCACGCTTTTCTTTTTAATTTGTAGATAACAAGTAATTGCTACTTGCGCGAGTAACGTGATTTATTTGTAGTCCTACATTAGGTCGTTTGAAGTATACGCTTTATAGGGATGTCACGCTTGCAAGTTGTGTGCGTGGTGTGTATTATGTGTCCTAATTCACATTTCCTGTAAGCAAAAAAAGGACCGGGCATGCAAAAAAAAAGACTTGCATTTTAAAAAAACAAAGACTAGCCACAACTGGGCCATCCCCGCCCCCCTGGCATTCATGGATGTTAAAGCATGCAGCAGAATTGCATTGCTGAAGCAGGCAGTATGTCTTTCCTCGTCATGTTGCAGTAAACGAGATAAGGGATCCACGCATAAGCAAAGAAAAATATTATCTTGGTAATTGCCCACATGATATTTTATGCTTAGGGATATTGGGGATGTGAAATTTCACCAGCACGGTCTGCATCTATTAGAATAGAAAGATTCTAGTGCCGTGTACATTTGATTAAAACTAGATTTTTTTTCCCTTGTAATAGGATTTTGGCCTTCCCCAAACTAAACATTCAACCATGGTCTTTTTTTTTTGAAGCGAGAGGGGAAAGCATCTAGAGGAAAAGTGGTCTTTGTGAGTTTTATCAAGCCACCTCTTGGGACTAATTAAGCATATGAAAGTACATAACTGTTGTCTTGTCTAGGTTCTGGCTACTGGGACTTTTTTATTTTGCCATTGTCTCCCACTGTGTAGTATCTGTGTTGTGACTGACTTATTTCTTATTCTCAGGTAACAACACTTCAGAATTTCGGAAAAGCCTTTATAAAAACTCGTCATAAGCTACAATGTTACCTGTTTACAGCTACGGATTCATGTTACACTGGTATCTGACCCCTCCGTTAAGGGCTTCATTTACAAATTCTCCATATTGCCAAAATCGCACTTTGTTTTCTCTCACAGGTGTTTTAAAATCCAATTTCGTGCTCATGTAGCTATGATGCTTTGCGGTTGTTTCTATGAGCAAACACTGTGTCGGCGTTCCTTTGCTAATGTATCATCATAATCAATGGGCTTATAAAACTGCCTTTGCTCAAAAAGTGCTTGAAGAAGGCTGTAAATAAAGAAATGTTGGTGGAAATTTTGATTTGAATTGTTTGCTTTTGTTCTTTGCTTGTATTAGTTATTGGTGCAACAGTCGCATCGTATTGTAGTTTTGTGTGCGTTAACTTTTTTGGCTACATTTATTTAGTGTTTCCTGGACGACATGTTTTTCTACACGTAACACTTTTTAAATGGCGACTGCCTAATGTCTTCTCTTTTTACTATTCCAAATCAAAGAAATGAATGCGTCATTTATTCATTTATTGCTGTATGCGTCTTTGTGATTGAGTTAATAATGTACTCATGAAATTAATTGCAATGCGAGAGAATGTTTTTTCTACACACACGTTTTTTCTTTCCAACTGTAAAATCTGTTTATAGTTCTTGGTCGCTGCTGGCAGTAACCTCGAGCACATGGACCTCTGTAGACGCCGTCAGGAAAACAAAACAAAAATTTTATATCACTATTTCCATATGTATTCTTTACCAAATGAATCTATTTCTTGCTGTATCTGTCTTTTATTATTTTGCAGATAGATTATGCATCCACGATAATGTGTGGATCTAAAGCTATATCAACAATAAGGGTTTTACCTCATTCACAAAGTGTGGGCCTTGTCTGGCAACATCAGGGATTATCATAGAAAGAGGTCTCGCTCCAGACCTATTTTGACTCTATACTTATGAGACTGTGTTTGAACTTTCATTTTTTCCTCTTCTTATCAATCGAGGGTTCACTGTAGACCAATGTTTTGTAGTATATGCTTTCGTTTCAACTGTTTATTTAATATTGATGTGATTTCTATAACTATTATTTTTTGTATTTTGTTGTGTTCATAACCACTCCATAAGCTGCTCTCTTCTGATGATATCTGAAACCTATCATCCCACCCTCTTCTAGCTTCCTCGTGGGTAACCTCCAGCTTTTCTGTCGGTCCATTGCACATTCATTTCTTGGCAGATTTGTTGCATTTAGCGCATCTTCTTTATAAGCAGGGAATTATCGAGGTAGCATGTTTACTCAAAGGTACTTATTTAAGTGACAAGTGACTTTTGTTTCTTTTTAACCCTGCTGATGTTGAAGAAATATCTGAGTGATATTCTGAATGTATATCGAGGCTCCTAAGGGGCTCGATCTAAAGTACTTCATTACATTCACTCTGTATTCATCAGTTGACATCAATCGATAATTGTTACAAAAATCTCATCTTCATTTGACCTGGCCTTCTTATTTTCATTTTCCCAACTGTTAATATTCTTGATGCACACAGATTTGTCTAGAGATCATTATGTTGACAGAATGCCTTCTTTTAAAAATTTGAAGCTAAATATTACATTAAAAGAAATAGTTGACATTCTCTTATCAGCATTAGTTCCTCTTCCATACGAGAACTGTGGAATTCCTATCCTAAAACATGCCTCTGGATGCTGTATATCTCTGTAATGTCTTACATTTCGAGCATCTGGAGGTCAGATATTTCCAGTGCCTTACTGCCACCCGATGTACACAGCTGGCTTTCTTGTGGTATGCTTATTAATTATTACATCGTCATTTGTGCTGTTTAAATTAATTTGTTGCATAACAATTTCGTGAACACTATTTATAAAATGGTTCCTTTTGTTTGCCTTGAATTAAACTAAACAATGCTTTTTCCTTTTTTTAAAAATAAAATAAACTTATATGGTTGATATTTGGGCTTTATTTGGGCTAATGTAATTTAGAAATTGTTCATTTGGGATTAAAGGACAATGTGACCCCCATAAAACACATCAGATAAAGCAAAAATAATCTGGACAACTGCAGCTCCACTGAGAATAGGCGAATTTAACAGGGTTTTGGTGTGTGTAAATTACAGAACCATGTGATAGGCTACTTGAATCGAACTATGGAATATCGGTCTAAGTATCTTATCCATTTCTCGTTAAAGGGATAAAAAGTTTCATCACTCCGCTTTTTGCCACTGCTGGGACAGTGCTAGTGCGGTGGCCTCTTCCCTCTGTGCATTGGCAGTCGGCTGCTGGTTCCTCTGTCAGGCTCCAGGGCCGCCACCCTGTGTAGCTAATCGGCGGCCCCTCTCCCAGATATGTAACCCACGGCGCTCATCGTTCCACAGATGGGGTGTGGATGTCCCTAGTGTGCGTAATGTTAGCCCGGCACTGCCTGTGTAGTGACTGAAGAGCACAGGGAGTCCCGGCGGAGCAGGCATTTTTAGGTCGCCCCGCCTCAAAATGTTGTAGGGTAGGTTAAAAATATGGGGTGGTGTCGACGGTCGACTAAGAGTAGGCCGACTATAAAGCTCTTATTTTATTCATACGTTTTTTAGTGATGTTGACTTTGCAAGCCGTTTCAACAAGCTATGTTGTCAACACTAAGTCTAGGACGATGTCAGATAGCACTGATGGGTTATGTAGTAATAGTGTGTGTATGACTTGGGGACGGTACTGGTTGAACATGATGGCAGGACCTCGTCGATATTAGGCAGATCTTGCTAAGAGGCTTTGAGCTCCAGAAGCTTGCTTAGGCCCCCTTCAAAGACGCAGTAATCCAGCAGTGGCGTAGGAAAGAGTTAGAACCATGTGGAGAGGGGACACATATCTGAAACCTGACCCGATCCATTAATGGTCTCTACAGAAATATGTCATAAAATGAACTGCAAAACATTCACAAATGTATTTTTTATTCTTCGGCTAAAAGATACATTTGTAAAGGAAAAACACATTTTGTAATGGCGTATTGACCTGCATACATGTCAAATCAATTCTTTAATTGCAGGCCTCAGTTTTGTAAACTAATGAATAACATGGGAAGAATAATGATCTAAATTTGCATTTTGTTTTTTTCTAAAAACCTTTTTTCTTAGTTGTATCTTATGCCTCAATGAATACACAAGCAAAGGTTAAGGTTAAAGGGAAAAACAGCATCAAGAATTCTAACATATACACCAACTTGTTTTTACTTCTGAGTGTTGTGATATTCTTCCACATTTCCACTAACTAATTCGGTGTGTGAAGGTTAAAGGTGCTAAACGGACATTATAGATGGATGTGATGAACTGATAAATATCTCAATTACTGTGTAGTTTTGATTAGAAATAAAAAGCTAGATAAGCATGATCCCTGCAAGCTTCTGCACTGTTTGCCTAATGAGTGATGTTCAGGCAAACACATATAAAGCTGCACTGAATGTGACTCTGTTCAACCTCTGGGTTTTTTTTCAATGACTGCAAGCAATCACTCTTCTCCACTCAGAAGAGTGTCTCTTCCAACTTCTGCAAAGTCACAAAGTCATCTCTGGTTAAATAGCCTCATTGAGCTTTGCGATCTACAAATATCCAGGACAAAATAATGAAAAATTAATGTTATTTTACACAGTCACTCAACTTTCATCTTTAATCAAATCGCTTTTTGTCCATTTCTTACTATAAAGTCTGCTACATTTTCGCCAGCAAACGTTGGCTAATAACGTTCATAACAACAACTTTTACCTAGCAAGAGTTGGATGTTGAATCACAACATCAGCTTAACATCAACAACTCTAACGTTAGTCTGAAAATATAATTATAATTATTATCACCTGGATAAAATTATGACCAAGTCACATTCCCTTTCTTTTTTTGCTTCCCCTGGAGAAAGTAATCATTTGAACTACGCTGCTGCTGTCTTTTCATCTTAACGGCTCTAACCTGTCGCTAGCTGCAGACACCCGCATCTCAAACAGTCTGACGTCTGTTTTCCACCGGGGACGTACGCGCCGCGGAACGGCTGCGCCGCGGAACGGCTGCGCCGCGGAACGGCTGCGAACTCTGCCCTGCGTCAATCGTATTCACGCGAGATCACGCGATATTCCTAAACCTAATGTACTCATCTTCCACTCACAAAACTACTGCAATTAAATGCCAGGCTTTGTCCTTTTTGACATTGTCCTTATAAAAAGGATGATTTATTTCCTAAATAATTTTATGTTGCTCCACTTCCACAATCAGTCTCTCGTCGTCCATGTTGCCGACCCTCTGAGACCCTTTGATTGATTGACTGCTGACCTGGGCCCCGTTTCCCGATAATGATGGATCTTCGCTCGTACGATCATTCTATTGAAGGATCTTTAATTCGAATCATCGGTCATCATTTCTTTGGAGCGTTTCCCGAAACTCCTCTTAACATGAACGCGCATTCGCTGCACTCACGACGTTCGTAGGAATGTAGCCTACCTGTCCACTGACATGGTGCTGAAACGGGCTATGACGCAGGGGGAGACGCAGGAAAATAGGGTTAAAAAGGGTTAAAATATCTGTCCATCAAGGCCAACCGCAGAGTAGCCTACGAAAAGAATAGAGTGCAATAATATGAATGCTAAAGTTAGTATTAAATACAATGGATTATTTAGGCCTAGGCCGACATATAGGGCCTACTGTATAATCAGTCCTATTCCTGAACGCACTGTGGCATAGGCCTACATTTATTCACGGGATTCCCCCTCTGAAATAATTCCATATTACAAAAAAATCCAAAATAGTCTTGTGACAACTACATTTATCTTAATGTTGCTGAAGTGTTTTGAAACATCATACTAGCGCAGCAAGAGAGCCGACTTTATCTGGATTCCCGCATAAGGTTTCATTGATTGGCTTCTCTAGTGAGATAATATTTGTAGACATAAAAAATGCAAAGTTCCATTCATTCATATGATCATTCAAAGACGGCTATTGCTGACCCGATTAGGAGAGCTTGGTGAAGTAGGCTATTGGCGTTCGTAGTTATGGTTCCATATTCCGTATGGACTTAAATATGGGCTATTATGACACGGCTCTTCCTCCATGCCGTGGGAACGCTCCGTTCACTTCATGGCCCTTCACAACAAACGCCAACTTCTTCGGTTGATAAAGCGACGTCACGTCTTTGGCTAACTATTTCTCTGCTGATCAACACTACGTAGGCCTACGGTAACAAATAAATTGTAAAAAGACGCCTTGTGAAGTTATCTTTTCGTTTGGCAAGCCTTATCGAAAATAAGCCCCGCCTTCAGGTCGAAGCGCCTCCGTGTCCCGTCGGTGTCCGGTTCGCCCTGTCTGGAATAGTTTCCCGATAATGACCGGCGTTCTATTATCCCACTTAACGTCAATATTACTCTGCATGTGGAACTGAAAATAGCTTTATTTATAATTACAATATTATGCTGCTGTATTTTTCAGAGACCCCCACAGAATATTTGAGTTTGCTGCTTTCATGGGGAGCTCAGCTGGCTCCAACCTTACTCGAACCCTGGCTATAGGTCTTTTTACACTGCCGAGCCGGTTCGGTCGCAGCTTGGCACGCCCTGCGATTTCACCTTATCTTTCCTGTGTAAAACCGTCAACCGAGGGGGTCAAATGGGGAATTCATGTAAATTCATTATCAAAAGAAAACACTGAAAATAAGGCTTCTCAATCCTCTCAAATCATATCAAGCCAAGTTTATTTCATCATAAAAATTATCTCTTTTTAAAGTTTTTTACAACAGAATTTACAACTTCAACACTTTTCCTCTGTTTATTTGTTTCTCAGTGTCTCATAACAGTTTCCAAAGACTATCGTAATCATGTTTTTTGTCGATGATTTGTTCGGGTTCTTGCTTTCTGGTTGTTAGCTAAGTAATATGACTTTGAAGCAAGACTTGACTTAGACATCTGGTTTGAAACATTTTGAATGGAGGGCAAACACACATGATAAAAAAGCAGGCTGACATGCTTTTTACCTCTAGGGTGCTTCGAGTTGTGCTTACAATGTTTTTATCTGACTAACCCACAATCACACTCAGCTGTGGAGATGACCAGCGTTGTTCACTGCTTGAAGGAGGCTGTTTCAGCTCTTTTGGTGCTGGTGGTTTTCTTGAACATCAGAATTTTAGCTAACATCTTCACTTGTTAATTTTTCATCAAGTCTTAATGTTTTTCTCAGATGATTTTATTTCTCTGTATGGTGTCGTTTTTAATGAAGCAGGATTATTTCACTTGCCTGATGAGTTTTGATTAATGGTTAACGTGAGTTAACTCAGCTAGCTTGGGAGGCTACACGGCTAGTTTGGAAAAACTAGCTGTGTTGTTATGTGGCATGCAACCTGTGGCGAGTCTGGCGACTTTTATAGATGAATAAAAGCAATGAGATTTCCTGAGTCTTGATTTTATAGCCTACACTGTTAATTTTTCTTTTTTTTAAAAAAAGTCTCTGACATCGCGTTGTGTCCAGCCGCTCGTTTCATGCTGACATTTGCAGTTTAATTACTCTCCTCAAGATGTCGCTCTTGCTGCATTCTTGCCGCTCCCTCTGGCCATCAGGGCGTCAACCAATTAAAAATAACAATCATGTTGCGTCATTGCATGTTTGTGTGCGCAGTTGTGCCCTCAGATTTTATTATTTATTTTACTCAACCAAAATAATATCATATAATTATTATTAAGTTATATGTCCAACATTTACTGTAAAAATGGGAGTGATAGAGAGGGGGGAGGGGGTGGCAGTTTTACAGGGGGGATGATTTTGAGCGGTTTTTTTTCAGGGGGGATGGCATCCCCCCTCAACTCGACTAATGGATGTAGGCCTATTTTAATAAAACGCATCCAATACTAGGAATGTCCGCTGGTGACACCACTGAGGCTATAGTAGGCTAACGACGTCTATACAGCGTCCTACGAGTACACTGGAGTACCAGGGCTGGATTAGCACCCCAAGGGCCCCTGGGCACCAGGTCCCAGAGGGCCCTTGTCGCACAGACCGCTGGCATCTCACATATCACCTCCACCCATTACAAACCAGGAAAGTCATTCAACTCCACTGTAGGCGCCTAAATGCCTATTCGCTTTATTTAAGTTCATATTTTATAATGACAGTTGGATTTTCATAAGTGAAATAATAGTAAATATAATAATAGTTAATTGTGTTAATTTCGAATGCATAGCATTTTATTTTGTAATTCACATGCAATATTTTCGGTGTACGCGCACATTTAATCACTTTATTTTGAAGTGTGACAGTTGGTGTGTGTGTGACAGTTGGTTTTTAACTACAGGTCTTTCTGTCAGGATAATAAGCTTGGAGCCACACAGTTTTTTGACCTCTCAATTTCTCTCTCGTTCTCGTACCTCTAATTAGAACCTTATTGTGGAAAAGGATTGTTTTTTGTATTTTGCGTTTGACAAGTAGGTCTAAACCCTTTAAAACATCACGTCGTGGTCCGGTGGATTATTATCGTGGATATTGGATGAGGTATGCGTCGAAGGGAAAACGGAGCGTCAAGCTGAAGCTTCACATTAGAAATATTGATCCTACATTAGTCAAAAAACTAGCTCTTCATACGGAATAATGGATCTTGGAACGGCCTGACTGAGAAAGGATATTGGACAAAGGAAACGCGGCGCTGAGAGCTCGGTGTTTTACGGAAGAAAATAAAATCCAAGAAGATCCCTTTCGACGGTCCAACCGTTAAAAACCAACTGTAAGTTTTTGCTCCTTTAATTAAGATAGCGCACGATGACGGCACGGACGCTCCCCACGCGCGCGTGTGTATGAGCTACTCGCCCCGACATCAGTCTGCGGACGTCCAAATAAGGAAAATAAACGGCTTTTGATGCAAGGCTTATTCAGAGGTGCTTGAACATTATCAGCCTACTACTTGTAAAAAATAATAATACCGACACTTGCAATGGATGAACAGGAACTTAAAAAACGACCTGTAAATAGGACTGAGAAGGCTTTGGAAGAAAATAAAGTTAAAGCATTAAATGCACGAAGGCACAAGCTGTCACAGCTCACTAGCATGAAGAATCAAATCCGGCAATTAATGGATGATGATGCAAATGTCGACACTGTTAAAAATAAATTGCGCGTTGATTTTAATCATCTGCAACAAGATTTTTGCAACCAAAATTCTTATTTGAAACAACTCATGGCTGAGGATGAGTTTCTGGATGATCAAAAGACTTGGTTTGATCCTAAAAATGAAGCTAATAACACCTTCTTCTGGGAAAGTGGAGGAATGGATGAAGGACGTTTGAAACGCTCTGAGCAGGCTGTAGAGTGTGTTCATGGAAGAGATGCAATCTGATATATTAGATCTAGATCATCAAACCGCTTCGACCACTAAACGCAGACAAAATTGGAACTGGATCCCAATGTGGAAGCGTCTCATCCTCATCTTCCACAATCAGGATAAAGGCCGAAATGGAACGTGCATCATTGTTGGCAAAGGCTGCAGCTTTAACAGACAAGTTGGCATTAGAAAAGGAAGAAGCGGTTTGGCGTGCGGAAAAAAGATGCAGGACAAGACGAAGACATCGAAATGTCCAAGGACGATCACCAGCTTATCGACATGGTGTCCGAATCTTCAAAACTTGTGGATGGTCATTACAGCGTCTGTCTTCCAGTGAGGAGCAAGTCCCTGTGCATGCCCAACAACAGAGCGGTTGCGGCAGCAACGGGCTTTGAACCTAAAGAAAAGATTCTCTCGAGATGTCAAGTTTTATAAGGAATATGTTGCATTCATGGATGACATTCTCAAGAGGGGCTATGCAGTGAAACTCAACGGTGCCGAGCATAAGCCAACGAAAGGAAGAACCTGGTACCTGCCTCATCACGGAGTCAGACACATCCAGTCAAACAAAAGCTACGTGTTGTCTTCGACTTGCGGTGCAAGCTTTTCAGGGAACATCGCTGAACCAGCAACTCCTGCAGGGACCAGACCTAACGAGCTCGCTACTGGGGGTCCTTACGAGGTTTCGACAAGAGAGTGTTGGCCTGTTATGGGCCGATGTGGAGGCCATGTTCCACCAGATCAGAGTCAGCAATGAAGACACGGATCTCTTCAGGTTCCTCTGGTGGCCCGACGGGAACTACGAGCAAGGGCTGGTTGAACACAAGATGTTGGTCCACATCTTCGGTGCAACATCGTCGCCAAGTGTTGCTAACTTCGCACTGCAGAAATGTGCTACAGATTTTGAGGATGACTTCGGTAACGAAATTGCCAAAACAGTCAAGAGAAATTTCTACGTAGACGACTGTCTTAAGTCAACAACTGATGAAGATATGGCAATTAAGCTTTGTGCCGACCTGAGGAGCATGCTGGCAAGAGGTGGATTTCGACTGACGAAATGGTCGAGCACCAGCCGTAAGTTTCTCAGTTCAATTCCCGAAGAAGAAAAGGCAAAGGGTTTTCAGGATCTGGACTTTGATGAAGATAACCTTCCAATGGAGAGACCATTGGGAATCCAGTGGTGTGCCGAATCAGATCAGTTCAAGTTCAAGATAAACCTCAAAGATCGACCACACACTAGGAGAGGCCTGCTTTCCCTCGTCAGTTCCATCTTTGATCCGCTTGGCTTTGTCGCTCCAGTGATACTGCCCGCCAAGAAGATCCTTCAGGAAATATGCAGGCAGAAGTTTGGCTGGGATGAAGATCTGCCAGACGAAGTCATCAAGAGCTGTAAAAGATGGATCTCAAGCTTGCAACAGCTCGAGAATTTTGGAGTTGACAGATGCATTAAAACTAAGCAGCTTGGTCCACCTGTCTTCGCACAGCTGCATCACTTCGCGGACGCAAATGAGGATGCTTATGGAACAACAAGCTATCTCCTACTGCATACTGCATCTGGAGAAGCTCAATCCACCCCTGATAATGGCAAAGGCCAGGGTTGCACCTTTAAAGTCTCCAACCATACCAAGAATGGAACTAACTGCAGCTACAGTTGCAGTCAAGATGGACAAGATTCTGAAAAAAGAGCTTGAACTGGAACTTCATGAATCAATCTTTTGGACAGATAGCACGGCTGTGCTTAAATACTTGAACAGCGAGCGTACAAGATTCAAGACCTTTGTTGCAAACAGAATATCAGAAATCCTGGAGCACTCACAGACTTCACAGTGGAGATACGTCAATACCACTCTGAATCCCGCTGACCATGTCTCAAGAGGACAGACTGCTGAAGCATTTTTGAAGTTGGGATGCTGGCTTTCAGGACCAGATTTCTTGCTCCATACAGAAGATCAGTGGCCAAATAATCCAGATCCTGGAATGGTTGATATCGACGACTCTGAGGTCAAAAGAGTAGCTCAAGTGCACGTCATTCAGGTGCAAGACTCAACAGATCCAGTGGACCAGTTGATGAGCCACTTCTCATCCTGGACAAAGCTCAAACGTGCTGTTGCCTGGCTTCTGAAGCTGAAAGGGTTGCTTAAAGAGCTGAAAGCAAAGAGAAAGGAACCTAACACATTATGTGGAGAAAGCAAAGTGGAGCAGTTCAAGAAGGCTTACAAAGGAACAAACCTTACATGTGACGATTTGTTAGAAGCTGAAACAGAAATCCTTAAGTACTGTCAGAAGCAAAGATTTGAGGACGACTTGACAATGCTGAAGGAACATCACAGAGTGAAGAAAGGTAGCTCACTTTATAAGCTGAATCCAGTTCTTCAAGAAGGAGTCATGAGGGTTGGAGGAAGGTTGAGCAGAGCGGCGATGCCAGATCATTCTAAACAGCCAGCCATCCTGCCAAAGCATTCACACATCACAAGGCTTGTGTTGAGACACATTCATGACATTACAGCTCACGCCGGAAGGAACCACATGTTGGCCCAACTACGTCAACGGTTCTGGATACCTGGAGCTAATGGAGCCATCAGAACTTTCCTGTCCAAGTGCGTAATCTGTAAGAAGTTACATGGATCAGCTGGAAAACAACTCATGGCAGATCTACCAACATGCAGAGTTCTGCCTGATGAGCCTCCATTCACACGAGTTGGCGTTGATTATTTCGGCCCGTTCCTGGTGAAGAGAGGTAGGGTGCAAGTAAAGAAGTACGGTGTCATCTTTACCTGTCTCGCCATACGAGCTGTGCATCTAGAAGTTGCCACTTCTCTTGACACTGATGCATGCCTCAACGCAATTAGGAGGTTCATTGCCAGAAGAGGACAAGTCAGAGAGATGTACTCGGATAACGGAACCAACTTTCGGTCGGCTGACAGTGAGTTGAAGAAATCAATCAAAGAATGGAATACCAGCCAGATCGTAAACAAAATGCAACACAAAGGTGTTCAGTGGCACTTCAATCCTCCAGCAGGGTCGCACCATGGAGGAAGCTGGGAGCGGTTGATCCGTTCAGTGAGAAAGATTCTGAACGTCACCGTGAAGGAACAACTTTTGGATGAAGAAGGTCTCCATACGTTGCTGTGTGAGGCTGAGGCTGTCATAAACAGCAGGCCCATCACAAAGCCATCTTCAGACCTCAACGATTTAGAGGCCTTAACACCCAATCACCTGTTGTTACTCAAGGTCAAGCCCGAGTTACCTCCAGGAGTATTCAACAAGGACGATCAATATGCTAACCGCAGATGGAGACAGGTCCAGTATCTTTCGGACGTCTTCTGGAAACGTTGGTGTAAGGAGTACCTGACACAGCTTCAAGAACGCCAACGGTGGTCCCACTCCTGAAGAACTTCTGCGTGTCAGGCGATTGGTGGTGCTGATTGTGGACGACACATTTCCAGAAATTCATGGCCCTCTTGGAAGATCCTGGCAGACCTTTTCCGGACAAGAAAAGGCTGTGTCCGTCAGGTTAAAGTCAAGACAAGACCCATGAGCCCCTTTGTCTGCCCGTTAACAAAGCTATGTATGCTCCAGAGAGTCGCGATGACAATAATGGACTGTTCTAAAGGACCTGTTCAGAAGTCAAGTCCCATGCCATGGAGTGTAAGACAAGCGATATCTGACGTTCGTGTTCAATATAATATGTATCATACCATGTAGGCTCCCTTAATTTAATCTGAGTTATTTGGGTAATTGTTTCAAAGAGATTGATAACAATTAGGGGCCGGTAATGTAGGCGCCTAAATGCCTATTCGCTTTATTTAAGTTCATATTTTACAATGACAGTTGGATTTTCATAAGTGAAATAATAGTAAATATAATAATAGTTAATTGTGTTAATTTCGAATGCATAGCATTTTATTTTGTAATTCACTTGCAATGTTTTCGGTGTACGCGCACATTTAATCACTTAGTTTGAAGTGTGACAGTTGGGTGTGTGGTGGACAGTTGGTTTTTACTACGGGTTTTGCTGTCAGGAATAATAAGCTTGAGCCACACAGTTTTTTGACTTCAATTTGCTCTCTCGTTTCTCGTACCTGCTAATTAGAACCTTATGTGGAAAAGATTGT